>OY987243.1:31709873-31907525 GCA_963920765.1 Ulota crispa | reverse complement strand
TCATTTCTTCAAAAGTGGTAGTTTTTACTGACTTTCACATTAAAAAGGGCTTGGGCCTTTAGGAATTAAATAAGGTTAAAGCTAGTATGAGGTAATCTTACCCATACCCCAACGCTTAAGGGTTTAGGATACTTCAAGGTCTTGGGAAATTGAGGAAAGTAATCCATAGGGCTAGCCTTTCAACAAGCTATCATGGAACGTTACTTTTGTGTAGAAAAGTATTGTAGCATATTTTATACTAAATGGCAAAGTTATAACTCATAAGTCCCTAAAAGCAACTCTAAACTATCCTTGAAACTGCTTGGATGTGTTCCTATACATGATTTTGACGTTCCTAATCCCAACCCTCCCAAACTAACTCCTAAATTGACATGTGACAAGATTTGCTTGTACAAATATACAATAGAAATGCAAACAAGTTGACATTCACGGAGCCGTCTATGTAATTGAAGTTTGATATGCTGAAATTGTTCCTATTACGCTCAATGGTAGGAAATTGTGCAGCATGTGTGTCTTCTACTCGGTTACACAACAACACTGTGGTGCAATGGTTTTAATAATCAAACTCCAAATTTGTTTCAATGTATCTTACGTGTTTTTTTTCAAAGCTTTTTTGTGAAAGTTGCTATTATAAACAAGTTCTACGTAATAAATCTCTTTTTTGAACTCCAAATTTGTAAATGCATCCCAAACAAGTACATTTGCCAATGAGACGTTGCGCACCTCTCTGGTGGATGTGTGTATTTGACCACGTCTTCTTCTACTTGTTCCCCAATACTTTGTGCATCTTTCACACATATTTGCAATGAGTTTGCAAACATGAGTAAGTCGCTCAGTTCACAAAATACTTTTGTTGTGCAAAATGGTGATGTTGATAAAATTGGACTTAAAAAGCCTCTCGATATTTCCATATGCGAGCTCTTGTAATAATGTACTCTATGAACCAAATTTCTCAAATTCATAAGTAACAAAAAAAATACTGCTGATATCAGCATGCAAGATTTTGATTTTTTCTATCAACCCGTAAGGTAGAGGGATCTAAAATGGAGCGGGTTTCAAAACGGTGCACTTCTAGGAATGGATGACATGTTCTCCTCAAAATATCTATTACTATCATTAATGCATTAGGTGGGCATAGGTATAAAACTATGCCCACCTAATTCATCAAAGTCAGTAATAGATATTTGAGGGGAATATGTCACCCATTCCTAAAATTGCACCGTTTTAGAACCCGCTTCATTTTAGAGCCCTTTACCTTAAAGGCCCAAGCCCTTTTTAATGTGAAAGTCAGTAAAAACTACCACTTTTGAAGAAATGAGTAGAAAAGTAGGAACTACTTTTTTTTTGGAAATCCAACTGTAGAATCTTGCCTTAGACTATGGAAGGTACACATGGGAAAAAAACCAATTTATTCTAAAAGTAGAGGAGTGGGATATTGACATCTGAAGTGAAAAAAAAGTTGTTTTCCTTATGCCCAAAAATTTCAAAAGCCTTTGACCGCTCCTGTATATAAAATACTCTACGCAAAGTTGAGGTTTTTTATTTCCATGTAGAAGACCAAGTAAGATAAGTGTGAGAGAATTTTCAAATGAATTGGAGGTGTGCATCATACTTTATAGAATCTTGCAATGTTGTAAGGCCATCAAATTTGCATATACACTAGGCAAAATTGGAGGCTTTATGTAAAATTCAAAAATCTGAATTACTTTTATCCAAGCATCAAAAACCAAGGAATCTTAGTCTACTACAACTTGGAAAATAAAAAAATCAAGTAACAAATACACAAAGAGCTCAAAAAGGTAAAGCACCAAATTTTACAAGGTGCAAAACAAATGGAGGTTTGGGAGTCCCATACCTACCCGCAAACTAAAACTTCTCACTCATCAATGAAAATTGAATGGTTCAAAGCTTCCCACATATGTATAAGTGTAAAGAATCAATTTTGAATTTTTGTTTTTAAAAAAATACAAATTTTAAAGAAGTTTTTTGGGACGCCCAAATTGCCCGCCCTCTCCAATTTTTCAGAAATTCATGCATAACTTTTTTGATAGTTGTTGGAATCAAGTAAAAAAATTAGATGCCCAAGTTGATCTTTGAGTTCCCCATCTTCCATGAAAGTTTCAAAAAATCACACAAAGTAGTTTAGCCATAGATACATGCCCAAAATCCCATTTGTCTCCCAAGGGGACAATTGGGCCTTTAGGGGTGAACAAAATCTAGAGCAACCCGAGTCCAAATATAAAAGCCAAGGTATGTATTTATCAAGAAAATTTTCTTGTTAGACTCACTAAACTATCCAGACATCATTTGCAGCGTTCTCTTAACCCTTTAAAGACCACACTCATTTTTCCAAAATCCACTAGAAACCAAGGCAATAAAACTAGATGCGCATTTGGAACAAATATGGACCCAATTTGAATATTCCAACTGTACAAATGTGAAGGACACCTTGTTTGTTGTAATGTATCAAAATTTCAGCTAGATTTACCGTTGGAGGTGAAATATTATAATGATTGAGTGAGCTGTATATGGAAAATCTTTAGTTTTTCATGCTTGTGTGGTTTTGAATGTTAACACTTCATGCAAGTTTTGATTGAGAATAGCCTTACATTTCTAGAAAGTAGGATTTCCCAGCTTTCCAACAAGACTAGTTTCACCCAAAATAGACAAAAATAGCAATCACAAGGTGTAGCTAAGTGGACAAAAAGGGTCAAAATTCCATTTTCATGGCTACTTTAAAACAATTCTACAAGAAATTTGATAATTGTTATGGAAAATCCAATTGGTGAAAGCAATCAAGAATTGGCCTTAAATTTAGGATAATTTTCTTTTAAAATAAAATGATAGTATTGTTTCAATGGATTCACAAATACTACAATTATACTACTACCATATAGAGAAACAATACAAGGGTCTTCCTTAAGGAGTTTGAAAATTTTTAAGGTTGCACAATTGAAATCTGGCATTCTTCTTGGATGTTTGATGTATTGTGTTGTTGCTTTGATCCATCTTTGACCAAATATAGATACGTATTTTGAGGCCATGATGTATAAACACCATTATTTATCAACTCACATATCTGATTCCATTGTTGTTTCTTGGGTTGGATGCAAAATTCTTGTGATCACAAGCGTTCTTCAAGATCATTTTCCAAATTGTTGAGCGATTTTATTGTATAGGCCAAAAACTACTCTCCTAAACCAAAGTATGGTCCGGTGGTCTTTAAAGGGTTAACCTCCAAAGTCCTAATCTAAGTTTTTCACCAAAACTGCTCCAAAACTATTATTTCTAGTATAGGTATCAAATTTTAGAATAAAAATTATTTTTGATACATGTAGCCATACAATCTTGTACTACATTTGTATCAAAAGATGTGACATAAAGTTCTTAAATTTCCATCATGTAGATTGTAAGGTATTGGAATTTGAATTGACAAAATACCGTTTTAGTCCTTGCAAAAATTTGGGCAGGCTCACTTCATAAGGTCATATTTGTATGCATATTTTTCCAAAACGGTTGTGACTTTTTGGGTTTTTTTCTATAGAGCAAGTTGGATATACACTAGAATTTTTCAAATCATATTGAATTATACAACATATAGGAAAAAAAAGTAAAAAGAAGTAGAGAATGATTCAAAGCACTAAATTGTTAAGATCTTCATTATGGAAATGAAAAATTCCAATTCCAAGGATTATAATGTTGTGATAAAAAATCTACATCCTTAGGTTTTGTTTTGTTTTTCAAAATATTGAAAATAGAGTAAAAGAAAGGACTTTGAAGATTATTTTAGAGTAGAGAATCCATATTAACCAAAATGTCCTCATAAGTAACTTTCATCTCATTAATCAAAATTGAATGATTCAAATCTTCCCATGTATACATAAATCTAAAGAACCAATTTCAAAAAACAAACTTCAAAATATTTAAATTTTGAGGATTAAAAAAATATATACTAAGCTGCCATGGTTGCTTGCCAAGCAAAGAAAAATAAATATCATGCAATAATTATTGAACTATGAAAGTAAAAGTTATGAAATTTTCTTGGCTTTAAAGCTACTGCTTGCTCTAGTAGAAAACTTTGTTAAAGTCAACATAAACTACATGATGTTTTTTTGCTTCTAACATAAAACTTTGCATTAAAAAGAAGAAAACATCATGTAGTTTATGTTGACTTTAACAAAGTTTTCTACTTGTGGATCTAGTAGGACACATCATGTGCAAAAATTTCAAAGAAAAAAAATGAAAAACCCATTGGTAGTGAGCTGCCCAAAATTGCTTTGTTGCCAAAAAAAGGCGTTCAGGACTTTAGGGGTTAAAACAATATCTCTTGTACAAACCAGTTTTGAAAAACGTCAACAAAATGTTAGATGAATAATAGAGTCTTCTTCATGGATTTGAAGATTCTATTCACAGAGTCTATAGACATTAAGTTGGGGTGTCAATGATGCGTCCTAAGCACTAATCTTATTTTGAAGGTAAGGTAGAAGCAACCAATATCAGCAATGTACCTAATGGTGTTACTCTTTATAAATGGAGTTATTCTAAAATTTAAATCTAGGTACACTATAGATAGCTTATTGTTGTTAATTAAAATATTAACCCCTAAAATTCTTTTGTGTTTAGAGGCCCAAAATTGCTTCAAAATACTAGTCCCCAAACCAGGGTCAAAATATTCATTGAAACTTATTTTTTCACAAATCCAACCGTAGGATTCTTTAGTTGACTTGCACAACTACATTGTCCCAAAATTTTAGAATGAGTGTCCCCACCAATTGCAAGATCAATGTGCTTAGGCTTCTAAATGTAGGCTTTTCTAATCCTTCTAGAAGGTGAAATTTTGTTTTTCAAACTTTTTAGAGAAAAACACATATGTTGCATTTCTTGTGCAATATTTGCAATATGTTGGAAAATGAGTTGAAAGCATATATAAAAACATTTAACCAAAAAAAACTTTGGATTCATTTTTACAAAAATTGTAAAGTGATAGGTATTGATGAATGAAAGATGTAACTAATATGCTAATAAGTTTTGGAAGAATTTGAAAATTGTTAATCCCAATGGTGAGAATGCTCTAATAGACAATTAGTAACTTCAGTTTTCATTTTCATTTGTAATTTTTCAAAATTGAGAGTAAAAGATAACTTTATATGTTTGTTCTACCCTCTTCCTACCTTCATTGCCCGCAAAAGAAAACTCCATTTAACTCTTACCACATTATTTGGAATTAAGTGATTCAATTTTTTTGAGTAGGTATCAATCTATACAATTCTATAAAAAAATTTTAAAAAAATTTAGAATATATTTTTTGCTGCCTAGTTTGACATTGAAATTGAAAAACCTTCTAACTTTTGCAATACTTATCCAAATGACATGAAATAAAGCTTCACAAGTAGATTATGATGAGTAGCATCCATCCTAAAAAATCCATGAAAAATTTCCAAATTATGAAATCAATTGAGCTTGCCCAAGTTCTCATAAAGCCCAAAATGGATTCCTTGGGCTTTTAGGATTAAGCTATCTATGATGTATCTAAATTTAAGTTTTAGAATTACCACCTTACATAGAGAGTGACGTCAACACTAGGTACAGTGTTGGTATTGGGTGCTGCTACTATAAAAGAACTTATATCTTCCTGGAAAATTTTTCTTGACAGACAAGAAGAAGAATCTATATTGTTACATGTTCGCTAAACCTTTGCGGAATTAATGGTAAATTTTCAAAGCCACCCGGAAGTAAGAGAAATCAAAAGCAATTATGTACCTAGCTTAAAGCATCATAAATAGATAAGTAGTGCAAAAAATATTTTTTAAGGACATTAATATTAGAGCATAGAGAAAACCTGTCAATTGACTATGACTACTCAAAGCACTGTTTTATTCTTGGATTTCATCTAAGTTTAGAAATAACTTATTTAACCCCTAAATGTGTCAGGCCTTTTTTGAGCTTTTAGGATTTTGTTCTAAATTGAACAAAAAATCAATGTTTAATTAAGATGTATTAGTTTTTTTAGATTGTAAATGTACATATTCAAACTAGATATGTTAGAGATCATATAGGAAAAGAAAACACAACAATATCCCTTATGGATTAAAAAATTATAATGTTTGATCATGAGAGTGTTAAAAATTGCAAAAATGACTTGAAGAGTTGAAGTCTTTCAATCCTCTTTTCACATGTTGAATCTAAAAAACTGGTCACCAAAAATAAATAAGCTTAAAAGACATAACATACTCAACTCCAATCACTTTACGGCTTTTCAAAATCTCTTTTATATATGTTTTAAATGAATTTCTAATGTGATTTTTTTTCCAAGATCTAGTGTATTTGAGGCCCATTTCCAAAAGCTCTCAACACTACAAAAAGTGAAGACCCTTACACAAAATCGTGAATAGAAAAATTATAATCAATTGTTTTCAAAATCAGATTTTTGATGCTAAAACTAGACTCATTAAGAATAATTTAAAAACATGAACTACTAAAAATAGCAACTAAGTTGGGTTTATTCAACTTCAAAGTATTGTCAACACCCAAACTGAGTTCCTCAGGCTTTTAGGGGTTAAATGAAATTACCTCATATGATGCATTTGAGATGATTTGCACATGAAGGATCCAACTTCTAATCACATGTTCTTTCCCGCTTGTATAAAGATGGATTTCATAAATTTCCAACCAAAATGAAGTGAAATTATTGGACTTTTTTTGTGATTTCTATGAACTTTTGAAACCATACTTAGGATGAGCTAAAAGCATCCCCTAGATGCGCTTCTTTGTTGTTTGTAGAAAAACTCAAGAGTCTATTTGAAACACTATAACTCATTACTAATTTCACCCTCTCCAGCAACATTAAAAACATTGCTTATAAAACAAGTAAATCATTTCAAAGTTGCCAATGATTTGTCTACTTTGAAAGAAATTCAATATTTGTTTCTAGTTTTCGATAGGTTTTTAGTTTCAGTGTTTGACACATATTGACATGAGTTGTTGTAAGTTGTAATTTGCTCCAAAAAAGTGAAATAAACCTTGTTATTAACCCCTAAATGCCCAAGGCACCCAATTTGGGTGTCCAATAAACTTCAAGAAACTTTGAAGCCTTGTTGAAGATACGGATTTTATTGTTTTTAGGTTTTTTTTTTGAAAAAGTTGCGTGCTGAAGTTAGCTTCACTGTTCAAACTCAACTTCCTTCATATCTTATTCCAATTTTTTTGGTGGAAGGTTAATTGCAAGCATACATTTTGTTTTGTGAATAGTGTCATGAATAGTGTCGTGAATAGTGTCACAAAGCCTATGAGAAGTTGCCACATTGAAAAGATGGGCATCAAGTTGAGCAAAAGGTGAAGATTTCCTTTGGGCACTCCCTTGGGCAATAAGGGCCGTTTTTATTGAAATTTTGACATCTAACAAAATCAAAAAGAGCTTTTGAACTAATTTCAATTGGAATATTTTTGTTATATAAACTAGAATCCATTCACTATTGAATTTTCCTTCATTCATAATGATTTCTGGTCAATAATTGAAGCTAGAAAGTTTCTTTATATTAGTTGTTTGCACTTTGATAGTTGCGTTGCAGGCTCATTTGTGAAACTTTGGTCATGGATTTGGAAGAGGGGCCATTGGTTTTGAAGTAACAACAATAAACAATAAAGCATCCTAAGTGGTTGTCTCCCAATTTTGTATCCAAAAGTTGCCAATTTGCATTAGAAGTTTTGGGCAGCTCAAAAAAAAGCAAAAAATTCCATACTCATCATCAGTCAATCACAAATATACAAAAATCTGCATGGCCATTTTGGGTTATTTTTGGGTAGTGTCATTTAGAAACCTTGAAGTTCAAGATTCAACGGTTACAATTTTGTTTTGATGTTTAATAATAATCTTACAAGGACAATTCAAAAACTTCAAAATTGCCTTCCGAAAACAAGAAATACACCCTTGGGCATTTAGGAGTTAATAATGTCTTGTTTCAAAACGATGTTTGCAATGAAAGAACATAGTGACAATGAAAAAAATTGTTTGCATGTTCCAAAATGCTGCTTTACCATCCAAAATCTAGTGATGACTTTACAATCAACTATATCACACACAAAGTTGAAGACACCCACCAAGACACTCTAAATCATTTTGAAATAGCCTCAAATGACAAAAATGCGAGAGGCATAGAGAATCAAGACACTTCTACTTCATTTGTGATAAAGGAATGAGACCTTACTAACATACAATCATGGTTCTTTGGAAAGTATTACTACTGGAAAATAGAACCAAATTAACACTATTTTGTTAATTTGAATGTCTTTTCTTAAACATTTTGTATATAATTGTGTTAATTAGGACATGTTTGTGTTGATTAAAACCGCTTAATTTGGGCCATGTTAGATTGTTTTCTACTAGTGTTTGCTCAACTCAATCTACCTTAGTTTTTGAGTTGATCTTAAAACTCAATCACAAGGAATTTCACCTTTGATTAGCGTTTCATGTGCACATTTGCTTACCCTTCCTTAGTACTTGTTGCAAATCTGTACTTGCATATCTCTTCAAAGTCTATATTGTCTATGTAATATAGGTGCAAACACTTTGGACCATCCAAGATTATGAACATAAGGGGAAAAATCAGCCATAAAGATGTTAGTACATTGACATCGTGATTTATTTTGAAAATTCACCATATCTCCCATAAAAACTATGTCATGCAGGCTTAGTTTCTCTAGCAAGCTTTGCAACTGTTGAAGTGAAATGGGCAATGAAAAGGCACGAAGTTTCATAAAGTAATCGGAAGATCTTGACGCAATGAACTTATGAAACGATAAGCAAAAATTGGCTCCATAACAGGTTAATTATACAACTTTCCTTTCAAATTTAGTTCTCTAGTGCATGCTCTCTCTCCAACCTCGCGATACAAAAACACCATTCCTGTCAATCTGGATTGTAGTTCTAGCAGACACTTGAGTTGCACACCAGTTTCCAGTAAAAGCTTTAGCTCTTGGAGGTCTACTGCAGACGCTCTAGATATTCTTGACTCGTCATTGACCTTGACCGCACACCCCAAAATCCACATCACTTAGCCAATTCAAAATTGTGAAAAATTGCACTACCAAGAAATGGAACCTAAACCAACATTATTTTGTAATGTTGATTTGGATGTCTTGATTTGAACATTTTGGAACATTTTGAATAGAGTTGTGTGGATTAGGGCATGCTTGTGTCGGTAGAGGTGCTTGATTGGGACCTATTTTCTACTAGTGTTGGTTGATATAACGTCACACAACTATCTATCAATGATCAGGTCTTCAAGCTTCAACTACAAAATGGCGCAAGAATCATGTTTTTTTCATCCGGTGATTTCTGATGCATTTCAATGATGAACGTCCAAAAGAAATTCATAGCAGTATCCTCAATAGTGAGCCATTATATGGACACATCAAACAAGTGATCAAGGGTCAGTTGGTGACATGAACTGCAAGTTCTTGTTGTTTAACAATACTAATGATCCCAGAGTTGACGTTCTTCAGTGTTTGAAAAGAATCTCTTCCTCTCACTACTTTTACACTTTGTCATTGCCGTGGTGAGAATTGACCACAGTTTATTCATGTAAGGTAGTCTGCTCTAATTGCGACCTTCACATTTAAAGCGATCCATAGTCAATCTAAGAATGGGTATGAGATGGTTCTTGGATGGACCCTTCTTAGCTTTAAAAAAAAAGTGTATTTTATTGCAAGAGCCAGTCATACTCCTCTATTCACTTGATCTCTTTACAAGTTGCAAGGGGACGCTTTATGGGAGACCTAGGGTCACAGATAGGTGCCTACTACAAAAAATTTTGAAAATTCATCAACAATTCAAAAATGCTTCAAAAAATATGAAAAAAATTGGGTTACATTTAGCATCCATTTCTCTTTGATGGAAAATTAGGCAAAAAATCTTCATGTCTTGAAAAGCCCAAGAAAATCCAGAATAGCCCTTAAAGTGACGGTTTTAGAGCAACTACCTTACTTGATGGACTCAAGATGAAATGAAGAAATTTTGACGAGAGAAGGAAAAGTGACATATTGTTGAGGGTGTTGTAGAACTTTGGATTAGAAATCCCTAGTGCTACAGACAACTTCTAGCAAGTTTGACGAGCTCGTCTTAAGATTTGTCACTTCGCAAGCAGTTCTCAACATCTGCATGCAAAAAGCAAGTAGCCAATTTGATGAAAGTGATTTGAAAAAGGGCCTTTTTTGACTCAGGATTTAATTACAAAAAAGATTAACACGACTAAGACTAAATGACTTGTCAAATGATCACATGTAGTCATAAATAATTTAATTAGTCATGAATAATTTAATTTATGACTACAAGTAGGCATAAATTAAATTATGTGACTAATACAATACCAGTCAAATAGTCTTAGTAGTTGTACCGTTTTGGTAGTTAAAATCCTTAATCAAAAACAGCCCTTTTTCTTGTAGTGTTCTTATATGCCAGCCCAAAGGCATACGCCTTTGTTTTCAAAACAACCGTGTTCGACCTACCACAGCAGACTATCAATGTCCAATGAGGTACTCTACATTGCAAAAACTTCACTGCTTTGTAGCTGTAAATTTTTGAGTTTTTTCAGTAATAAACCGTGAATCTTAACTTGAATGAGTTCTGGATGCCACATGGAGTGTTTTATACTAGGTCGGTACAAATTGAGCTAGCAAGTTGCTTAGTGAATTTATCTAGCAACACTATCCCAGTAGTCCAGTCCAAGGATGCTTAATATAACTAGTGTTATTCATGGAAGGTTATGGCAAGTACTGATGTAACAGAGACTGACTCAAGTTCTGAACGCTACAAACCAGTGCAATGTGGTCTGCGACCAAATATCACTGGGCATGAGATTTGAATGTTACAACTGAATGATGTCAATATCCCCTTACAAATTGGCACTAAGGTAGTCTGCTCATAAACCGCGCAGGCTCTAAAACCGCTCACCTCACTAAATGTACTCTTTTTGTACATGTTTTTTTCATAGCCTTGCAATAATGTACATGAGATGTACATTTGAGGAAGTGGGCAATTTTAGAGACCTATGGTCTTTCCTCTTCAAAATTTCATAACTAATTTCACAAAATTTCAAAAATTATGAAACAACTTGGGTTAGATGCCAATTCTTCTTATCTTTCAAGGAAAATTTACTAAAAAACACTTCAAGAAGTTTCACCTCCCCAAAATTTAGTTTCAGCCCTTAGATTCATGGACGGTTTATGAGCACACTACCTTAACTGAAATATTTGCCATGGTGGGTTCACCTTGTGAGAAGAGAATTGAGATCGCTCACATTTGAGAAGGCCTTTTTCCCATTCAAGGACGACAAACCTTCCCTGAAAGAGTTTATACAAGTCTCCAAGATTAGCAATGGGGAAATGGCTCTCGGCAAGTAACAATTTGCAAGGCCAGTGTGAAAAATTCCTCAAAACATCAATTTTGTGGAAGAGTGCAGACTTTAAAATTGCTCCCAACACAAATTTGAACTTTCTTTACTTCCAATAAAATCCCCCAGAAAAAGGATAGTTGCCAATTGTACAGCATTAAATTGAACCTTCAATGCTGAGAAGTGTAGCCCACCTTCTTCAACTTCCAATATTTTTATTAGATGTGTTGAAGAATATGAATGCAGCACATAACCAGTTCTCTCCAACAGCAAGAACCTCCAACCCAAAAGTGGGCGAAGGGTAACAACATGAATGTAAATGTAACATTCCAAATCATACAGACAGAGAGTTGCACATACCCTCAACATCATAATTTGAGTTGATTTTAGGTCACATACCAATTAAGGTTTCATACTTGTACGGTGCACACAAAAAACGGGATTGGTATTGTTGTTTGCCAAAAAAAAATTTGATATTCAATATCGACAACTCTTTGACATCTTTTACCAATTATTTGTTGGTTTATGGATAACACTATTTCAAATAACGCACTCTCAGATGTATTGGAATCCTCTCTAATATGCTAATAAAGAAACGTATTCAAGCATTCAAAAGTACTAATCATGTCTGTGTAGAAGGATTGGAATCAACGTGTGCAGGACTCAATACGAGGACTGGGATGAGTCACTCTTCTGTACAAAATGAATGTCCTTTACTTTCTTGCGAGGGTTTGTTGCTGCGCACTAATTGTAACTACTTGCAAAGCAACACTATTCTAGTTATTTGGTTTCTCTCCATCGCTGTTCTGGAGACATATCCATGGACAAGCAACAGCAAGCTAGGCCTTGCAGGCTAGGCAAATCGAGGGAGCTTGGGTTCTGTCTGCTGGCTGTTGGCAATGTGGGACTATGATTGTAACAAGCAAACCTAATTTTGTACTGGAAAAAACTTGATGCAATGGGCAGAGTGGGTAAGTTCTTTGAATTGGTAATTCGTGATGACCAGGGCTCTCTTTCTGTTCCATAAGCTTATTACCCATGCCCTTTTCAACCTGATTCCTTCCCTACTTGGGACTTGGGAGTAAAAGTCTCAATAGGCATATAGGGATCATGTCCTCGGATCAGCCATTAGCAATTTAGGGCCACTTTACACTATGGTCAAAGGTCAAGAGGTCGTTGATTTCCACCAGATTGCAAGAAATCAGCCTCTCGACTCTTCACACTAGAGGTCAAAGTTTAAAATCCATCATCCATCAAATTGTTTACATGGCAACATTATATCATCCAAAGCAATGACTTTTCAAAGGGAAGTTTGGGTTCAGCAAAAATGAAAGTTCAAACTATGTTCAAGAGGTTGTTAGTTTTAGTATTTATTGTCTATTTCAGCTCATTTTCTTTGCTTCTCAACAAAGTTTGGCCACTCAATTTGACGGCCTCATTAGAGGAAGAATGAGCTCAAGAGAAGCCCCTTAAGGGATGCGGCTAGAGGGGTCAAAAGCATTTAAATATAATGTCCTTTTCTAAATCAAAAGAGACTAATGTTCAATACCCGCTTGCAACTTATGACGTAGTACTTCATGAGGATACTTTCTTTTTACAATATTATATTCTCTTTGTTTGATGAGTGTCCTTATTTGATTGGGAATTCCAATCTTAGTTTTTCTAATCATAATTTATTCTTGTGTCCCACTAGAGGTTCTTGCATTAGTGATTGTCGTGTTTTAATATTGCTTTGCATCATCAAATCCTTTTGTCATGTAGTATGGTACAATTGAGTACTTCACACAAGGTAGACACCCTTGTGTAGGTACCTTACCTATGCTTCTATTATCTCAATAAATATGGTAGTGTATCAAGATTGGGAGGCCTTCTCATGAGCTCATTTTTCCTCTAATGTCTTGACATGGTTGACCATAGTGTGAAGCAACCCTTAGTAACAAAAATTTGTGAAAGAAGAAGGCTAAGTGTAGTGGTAAAGACCATCCCCCTAAGTACAAAAGGACTCGGAAGAAAAACCAAACTAAAAAATGAGGATGGCAATGGTACTCACATTGTTTTCATTCAAAATGCACTTGCAATGAGAACAAAGAAGAGTGTTACCAACTACCAATCTCCCTCAATGCAAGGTTATAAAACTTACAGAGTGGTTTGCTAGTTGCAAAGCACTCTTTGTAAAGTTTCAAAATCATGCACAAAGTAGGCAAGTGCAAAAGAAATTTGGAGTTTGGATTTGAAACTGCGACGGTTTGATGTGTACGGCAATGATAGGTTACACTTCTAAAATTTGAATGATTATTGTTGGTAATGGCTCATTTTGTTTCTTTAAAATTGGAAATTTATTTGTCTAAGGGAAGTAGCTAAGTAGGTGCACAAAGTTATTGATTCCTAAATGCCTTCAAAGCAATGTGAAGATCCAAGAATATGAAGATGAATTAAAACTTGTATTTAAAATGAGTAATAACTTACAAGGCTTGCCATCAGACCTATTATTATTTACTAGTATAAGCATTTGTTGTACCAACGAGTTGATGCATGGCATGGTCCTCATGCTATCTTTATGCCATCCCTTCATGGCATCTTGGTTAAAGTTGTACAGTCGGATCCATTAATCTTATAAACTGCTTTTTTGAGGCATTCAGATTTTTTAATGAACCGTGGAGTACAATTGGTATATTTTTGTCCAAAAATTTATCATTGCATTCTCACATAATCTCAATGAAGCATACCAAATATCAATTTCAAAAAAGCAAAACTTCATTTGTGGTGAAATTTTTAAGCAAAATTCCATGGTTTTACATGGTATTTTATTACAAACAATTGTTGATGAATTATTGAGAATTGATTTCATGGGTACAAAGAAAACATCCATATGCACATCTTCCATGCTAAAAAACACCCCCTTAAGTAACAAATTTTTTATCAATACAAGATTCAATGAAACTTGTAATAGGCCCAAATCTTAAAATTTTATTTTATTTTATGAAAATCAAATTTTGTTGTTTGACTCAAATATTGTGACTAAGTTTGTATCTTTGAATGTGATGTTTTGTTTACTTGATGAAAAGCTAGTTAATAAATAAAGATATGTATTTTACAAGATTTGGACCTATCACAAGTTTCATTGAAACTTGTATTGATCAAAATTTTGTTACTTAAGGGGGTGTTTTTTAGCATGGAAGATGTGCATATGGATGTTTCCTTCATACCCATGAAATCAAATCTCAACAATTCATCACCAATTGTTTTTAATAAAATTCCATGTAAAACCATGGAATTTTGCTTAAAATTTCACCACAAATGAAGTTTTGCTTTTCTGAAATTGATATTTGGTATGCTTGATTGGGATTACATGAGAATGCAACGATAAATTTTTGGACAAAAATGTACCAATTGTACTCCAAGTTTCATAAAAAATTTCAATGCCTCACAAAGGCAGTTCGTAAGATTAATGGAAATAACTCTACAGTACTCTAATTTTATCTAACTTTGATTAAACTTATACTCTATTCTATTTTTAAGTGGAACTAAAAGTGGACTTTATGGAATTGTTGTCCTCACTTATGGAACCATTAAGAGCTACCAATGCAGAATTGTTGTCCTCGCTTACGGAACCGTCAAGGACTACCACCATATTCAATTATTAATATAGATTAATAAAAACATGAAAACCAACCATTCAAAACACCTTTCAAAATCAATTTTAATTCTTTACCAAATTCTTCTTGCCATGCACATACAGCTAAATATTCTAACCATGAAGATTTGTGGGGATTTTTATAGGACTTGTTTATGGAATTCATATTTGAAATCCAACACAAATGTTCTAAAGCGACACTTGAATCTTTTTTTGGATGAAATTGGACATTGTGCAAGAAAGGTAGGATGGAAACGACTCAAAATGGGTCAATTGGTTCTTTGAGTGGATGTAAGGCTCCGTAAGCTTTTTCCAAAAAGCTGGCCACTTCCCTTTCTTCTTTTTTTCCCTTTTTTTATACTTTTTTTTCTGTACTCTTTGCCAATTTTGCAGGAGTTTATCCCAGGGTCAAGGTGGTCGCAGGACTTGGGGAGTGATTGTACCTGCAAGAGAGTGAGCTGCATAGTGGCAGGAAGGGAAGATTTGGGGGCTGCCTGGTTTGTTGATAGATTTGCAGATCTGTAATAATGGATTCCGTCACGTTTCAAACATATAATACTTTAGATCTATCTCTATTATTGCCCTTAAGTGGTATATTGCGGAAAAGTACATATGTGTGTAAGTTATATGCATGTGCAAGGCAAAACTATCCAGCCCAAATTTGAGATTAATGAGGGAATACATTAATTAACTGGTTGACAAACAAGGCTACCACTTGTAGGATGGAGTAATTGTTCCAAAGACATGGAAGTATCTTACGAACTCATGTATAATGGCATTGTCTGTCTTAGGAACTCATGTAAGGTAGGAACACCCATAACTGTGAGTTTAAGTAGTTTAGGACTTTAGGATATTAAGCTCGGTCACATAAGCTTGAAAATAATATTCTAAGAGGGAATCAAAAATATTGGCATCAATTTTGAAGTTCTAAAGTTTAAGCATTTATTTACAAAGATTTTTTAACGCCCAAAATCGTTGAAATTGTATAGTTGTGTGTAGGAGATGTCTTTAGTGTGCTCATACAATCATACTGCTAATTTGAGGAGTTCTTAATCCCTAAAAGACTGAGGGTCCTTTTGGGGGACAAATGGGATTTTGGGCATGTACCTATGGCTAAACTACTTTGCATGATTTTTTGAAACTTTTATTGAAGGTGAGGAATTCAAAAATCTACGTGGGAATGTAAGTTCTTCATTCCAGCATTTACTGAAAAGTTAAAAATGAATAATTGAAAAATAGGGGAGAATTGGGCAGCCAAAAACTTCTTTAAAATTTTTATTTTTTCAAATAAAAGTCTGAAATAGGTTCTTTAGACTTATGTAGACGTGGGGAGCATTGAATCATTCAATTTTGATAGATGAGATGAAAGTTATGAGAAGTTTTAGTTTGCGAGTAGGTGTGGTTTTGCTCTCCCCTATTTTCCAGTTATTCATTTTTAACTAAATCAATAAATGTTGGAATGAAGAAAAAAATACATTCTCACGTAGATCTTTGAATTCGTCACCTCCAATAAAAGTTTCAAACAAAAATGCAAAGTAGTCTAGCCATAGGTACATGCCCGAAATCCCATTTGTCCCCCAAAGGGACAATGGTCCTTTAGGAGTTAAATAGTTCAATGGGGCACTCAAAATAGTCATGCCAATCACCCATAGGCCATAACCATCACTTTATCACCCATAACTATTTTTTTTTAAATTGTCAATGATTGACATCACAAGACTACTAGATGTGAGGGATGGGGACGGTTACAGTGAGGGGTGTTCCTACCTAATGGCATTGCCAACCCAAAAAGAATGGATGAGACTCCAGATGTCCAGATGGGGCATTCTTGCACCTTTCTCCATTCAATTATTTTCTAATCCCAATAACAAGTTCATTTTGCCCACTCATATTGCAATTTCAAGCATTGTAATTTGTCCAACTTAACCTCCAAGAGCCCAAGTCGTTTTCACCAAACTTAGGGTTTTTGGAGACCAACAATTTTGATGCATCGTATCTCGGTCAATCCGATGATAAAAAGTGACCATTGAAAATAGTGGAACACCTACTTAGAAGAAGGCTTGCAAATATTAAGACCAACTGACCATGTGAGATGGAAGATTATAACATTTGATCAAACAACATGTGATGGCAAAATCTCATTTTTGGTAGGTAGTTGCTATTTGATGATTTTCACAAAATTCTACAAGCCCTTGATTTATCTTAAAGCTAGTGATCATCAAGATTAGGTGTGAATGCACACATGTAAATGATTGAAGATTGCACTTCTTTTTATGTCAAGTTTTAGGGCTTCAAATGGCTATTGCACGGAAAACAATGACTAGCACAGTCGGTGATGGTTGCCATGATAAGGGTCTAGAACATGCTTGAACCCTTGCCAACAACTTTCATGCTACTACAAAGCTTACACAAGGAAGCTTGCGAGGGATGTTGACAAGTTGCAGCTTGTAAAATTCTACTTGCCACCACACCCGCATTGCGCGATCCGTGCAGTGTTTCACCAAATCAAATCTCTTGCAACGCTTGTATAACAATTTGGCTTTCCTTGCCACTACTCCATTAACATGTACAACTTGATGCCTTCATAATTGTAGTTTATAGCAAGACCAAAAAGTTAGATCTAGTGCCTCAAAACAAGGCTTTAAATCTTGGGAGGCTATATATGGGGCGCTGGGGCGCTGAGGCACTGAGGGGTTAAAGCATTTGTGTCATGGTGGAGTGATGGGAGGTGTTGCGGAAAAGTTGCGAGTTGTTGCTAAGAAGCCAATGCACTCTACAAGGGAAGTTTGAGGGCACTAGGAAGAAAAGACTTTTTTGTGCTTGAAGGTCGTTTAGATTGGGCCTTGTCTTGGTTTAGGGTTGCTAAGGGTTCTATTGGAACCTTAACCCTTAAAGGATCAAGCCCCCTCTTTTAGCAACATAGCAATTTTGGGCAAGTAAGTGTGATTGGAGATTTTCATATTCTAGGCTGAAATTTAAACAAAATGTGGGAACAAGGTTTATCTTTCATATGCACTAAATTTCATGACATTTGGAACTATGCGTAAAACGTTATGGCCTAATATGTATTTTTTTTCAAAGACAAATAGTCTCGGCAAATTTTCAAAAATATCTCTTTTCAAAAACAAAAATCTAAAAGTGGTTTAGAAGATTTATGTGAACGTGGAAAGCTTTGAATCATTCCATTTTGATCAATGAGACTAAAGTTATGAGGAGTCTTTGTTTGCGAGCAGTTATGGATTCTCTACTCTAAAATAAACTTTGAAATCCTTTATTTTACTCAATTTTCAAATTTTTGGAAAAAAAACTAATCCAAAAGATATAAAATGTTTATTACAACATTACAACCATTGGGATTGGCATGTTTCTCCATAATTAAATTCTTAACAAAAAGTGGTTTGAATCATCCTCTACTTCTTTTTACTTACTATATTTTTCCCTTATGTTGTATAATTCTAAATGATTTGAAACTTTTTTGACATGTACCCTACGTAGGTGGAATAAGGAATCTAGAGAAGCACCACTCACATGGCCTTTTTTCCTTAGGAAATTCACCTTCTGAGGGGTAGCTGCTTGGTTTTTCACAAGGCATTTCTAAATATTTGAGCTATTGTATCTTCCAATCCAAGAGGTGCAAAATTCTGAATTTTTTCCCAATCTTCCTAAACTATCCTACTACAAGATCCCATGGTTGCATATGCATAAAAATGTTTTTGTTTTTAAATTTGGTTGATGCTCTAAATACAGCAATTTTGGAGAGTTTTGGTGAAAACACTGCTTGGTCCTTTAGGAGTTAAGAGAAGGAAAATGCTAAATCCACCACATCACACCATATTTAGGAGTTCCATGAAGAAAAGAAGGGCAAACTTCATACTTGTTGGATGAGCATTTAATGATGATGATAGACTTACTTTTGATAACTAGCTTGTTGAAACATGTTGTGCATGTGTGTGCAACTTATGCCCCATTACTTTGTCCACTCTTCCCCTTTTCTTTCTTTTACTTGACTTAGCTTCCATAACTTTGAGTATATATAATCCTAAAACAAGTATGTATGCCATCATCATTAAATGATTGTTTGATAAATATGAAAATTTCTCTTCTTCTCTTTATACAACTCCTAAACATGGTGCAATGTGGTAGATTTAGCCAAGGGTGTGGTGGATTTAACAAATCTTTAAAATACCAAGTTTCATCCTTTCTACTACTGAGATGCAACAATTTTCATATTAGGTTCAAGGTTTGACTTTTTCATTGATTTACAAAATCACTTAACTCCTAAAGGCCCAAGCCCTTTCTTCCAGTGAAAGTCACTGTTAACTGCCACTTTGTGAGGAACAAGTAGAAAAGTAGGAAATAAAGTTTGTTTTGCAAATCCAACCATATGATCTTGCCTTTGACTAGAAGAGGTACTTGTGGGAAAAAATCAAGTCATTCTAGATGGAAAGGAGGGAGATATTTACATCTAAAGTGAAAAAAAAAAAGTTTTCTTCCTTGCTACTAGTAAAATTCAAAAGCCTTTGACCACTCTTACATGAAAAAAATTACTCTACACAAAGTTGAGGTTTATTTTTTCCATGTAGGAGACCAAGTTAGGTATGTGTGGGAGAATTTTCAAATCAATTGGAATTATAAAAAATAGTAAGTAAAAAGAAGTAGAGAATGAGTCAAAACACTAAATTGTTAAGAATTTAATTATTAAAATGAAAAATGCAAATCCCAATGGTTATAATGTTGTAATAAACGATCTACTTCATTAGGTTTAGTTTTTTTTCCAAATATTGAAAATTGTAGAAAATGAAGGACTTCAAAGTTTATTTTAGAATAAAGAATCCATAACTGCCCACAAACTAAAACATCTCATACCTTTCATGTCATTGATTGAAATTGAATGATTCAAAGCTTCCCACACATGAAAAAATCTAAAAAACCAATTTCAGATTTCTGTTTTTAGAAAATTGAGTTTTTTAGGAAGTTTTTGGGCTGCCCGAATTGCCCTCCCTCCCTCAAGCGGCAGAAATTCTTGCATAACTTCTTCATCAAATGTCAAAATGACAAAAAAATTAGATGCCCACGTAGGTCTTGGAATTCCCCACCTTCAATAAAACTTAAAAAAAAAAAACTAGATTAGCTATAGGTACATGCCCAAAATCCATTTGTCCCGCGGGGGACAGCTGGGCCTTTAGGGGTTAAGAACATAATTTTAACCCCTAAATCCGTGAGTGTCCCCTCAAGGGACAAATGGGATTTTGAGCAGGTACCTATGGCCTCAAATTTTGTCTTGAATTTTTTGAATTTTTTGTGTAGATAGAAAAACAAAATTAGCTTTTGGGGAATATATTTTTTATTCCAATCTATGACCAAAAGCAAAAGTTATGCCTAGACAAGCAAAAATTTATGGAGATTGGGCAAATTTTTTTCTCAAAAACTTTTTTTAAAATTTTTTCTTCTCATAGGATATAGTTTTTTCTCCATCTGAAGCTTTGATTCATTCCATTTGGACTAGTTATGAGAAAGTTATGGACAATTTTGTATTTCGGCACCTCAAGCATCTTCTTGAAAAAATAACTTATAAACTTCATTTTTGAATGAAATTTTAACATTTAAAAAAAAAAAGTTGTTGGAAAAGGTGAAGTTTGCTTTCTAGAACAATCTCACCATTGGGATTACTGCATTTCAATTCCATTGCAGGGTTCTTAACAATTGAAGTTTTTGCTCAGTCTCATACCTTCTTCTACCTAATGTTTTTTAAAGAATGAAAATTAAGTATTTTTTGTTTTGATTTTTTTCCAAAGATTCTCAACTCAATTTGTCACCGTTGAAAAATAAACCCCAAAACTCTGTGGTGCAAAAATTTGAAGTTAAAAATGATCAAAGTCAAATAATTTAGTCATTCAAGGTGCAAAAAAGTTTGTTTTTGACACTTTAAACGTAATTATCTTGCAATCTCTACGGTTAGAGTTTTTGAATTTTTGTTTCCACATTCTTATACTAGTTTAGTACAAGATCCTACGGTTAAATATGCAAAAAGACCAATTTTCAAACTATTTTACTCTTTGCAATAGAAGTGACAATTTTGAATGTCTTTTGACAAAATAAAGGCCCCAGGGATTTAGGGGTTAAATTTTGGTTCCAACGTAGATTAGTAATTATAATTGATTTTTTTTTTCAATTCTACTCTATGATTTTTTGCGAAGAAACTACAACTCTTATTCTAATGGCCATCGTTGACTTGCTCCTCTATAAAGTGCTTTTCATAGCAAGCTCTCGTAGGGGTTAACACTCACAAGTTGGGTGAAACAATGGATGAAACCGTGAAATATCTCTCAGAGAGACATCAGGTCCGCCGATGTTTGGATGAAACGTGCAGAAATACATGGATGAATGCGCACACGTGGATGATTCGTTTTTTTTTTCCTTGCGTGTCGCTGGACGCCTCGACTAAGGTAGGAGGCTCATAAATGGAGCATCTGAGGGCTGAAACTGAATTTTGGGTAGGTGAAACTCTTTGAAATGATATTCATTAAACTCTCCTCAAAAGATAAGAAGAATCCGCATCTAACCCAAGTTGTTTCATATTTTTTGGAACTTTGTGGAATTAGTTATGAATGTTTGAAGTGGAAAGGCCATAGGGCTCTATAATGGAGCACCTCCTCAAATGTACATGAGTTATACATTGTTGAAGGGCTATGAAAAACAAGATGTACAACATGATTACATTTGAGGAGGTGCTCCATATTTGAGCCTCCTACCTTAGCCCCTAAATGCTCAAGGCCTTGCTAAATTTCTTGGCATTTTCAGGAAAGTAAACAATAAACCAACCATTTCATAAATCTTATCAAGTTTTTTTAAACTGTAACCGTACAAATTTAAACTTGACGTGTTAGAGATTACATGGAAAAAGAAAACACAACAATATAACTTATAATTTGAAAGATTATAACGTTTGAACATGAGGGTGTTAAAATTGCAAAAGTGACTTGAAGTCTTCTAATCCTCATTTCACATGTCAAATCTAAAAAGTTGGTCATCAAAAAAATATGAGGTTTAAGGTCATTACATGTTTAACCTCAACCAATTTACGACTTTCAGTAAAAACTCTTGTATTATTTTTGAATGGATTTCTAATGCGGATTTTTCTCCAAGCTCTAGTGTATTTGAGGCTCATTTTCAAAATCTTTCAACACTAGAAAATTCAAGATTGCAGTGGACACCCTTATACAAAATTTTGAATAGAAAAATCATGAACATTCATTTTCAAAATGAGATTTTTGATGTTGAGAGTAAATTTCAAAAAAAACTTATGTTTAAAAGAAAATACCAAAAATAGTGATTTAGTAAGATTTTATTTGTCTTCAAAGTTTTGCAAACACCCAAATTGGGTGCCTTGGGCATTTAGGGGTTAATGAAGAAAGGAAAACAAAAGAGATATCCTGGAGCTGAGTCCAAGAATGTGGATGTGGGACAATATTTTAGTGAAGCCAATGACAAGTGTGGGTATTAATGGGAAATTGGGACAGGGTTGGTGTCAGCCGTCAGTTTCAGGGTAATCCAGGCAAATGTCGCTGGGTAGCCCATCTTTAGCATGCGGTAAGCTTCAATAAGATGCTTCAGTAAGATGCTTAAAAGATGCTTTAGAAGGAGTAAAAAAATTCCTTAAAAACCGAATTCCTTGGGGACACTGGGTCCGAAAATGCTCTGTTTCTGCTTCTCTGAAGATTCTCTCGGCTCTATGATGACCCTCATGATAAGCTCCACACGTCATCCTGCACTTCTCTGACGCCCTGGTCCTGTAATGTAGGCAACTTGGATGCTTATTCGTCCAATTATATGTATGACATGTGTCCACAGTAGACCTTTTAAGTAGAGCATCTCCAACGCTGCATTTCAAACTTGACACTCCAAGCAGTGTTCGGGGAGAACCGAGTTTTAGTTACAAGTTAGTCGACTTTTTTTTGAGGATTGCCAAAAAAAATGAAAGTTGGTGGATTTGCTTCCGATCATAAAGACATGGCTTTAGAAAATCAATCAAGTTACAATTTCATCTTTAGGAAATTTAGTCGAACATGCTTTTGTATATGAGGAAATGGGCCGAATGAAATTTGAAACTATGGGATATTAACCTATGAACTTTTCCATGATAAGGAAAATTTCCAACCTTCTAAACAGAAACCAAATGTTTTTTTATTTCACAAGCAGTTGCAGGATGCCAAAAGTGCAAAAATTTTAAAAACAAGAAACATGGGTGAGGTGGCCATGTGGGTGAGTGGGTGTGAGTGAGTGGGTGAGTGGGTGTGAGTGAGTGGGTGAGTGGGTGTGAGTGAGTGGGTGAGTGGGTGTGAGTGAGTGGGTGAGTGGGTGTGAGTGAGTGGGTGAGTGGGTGTGAGTGAGTGGGTGAGTGGGTGTGAGTGAGTGGGTGAGTGGGTGAGTAAATGAGAGGGTGAGTGGGTGAGTGGGTGAGTGGGTGAGTGTGTGATGGTTAATGGGATAAATGGTGCACTTGATGGTTAATGGGATAAACGGTGCACTTGATGGTTAATGGGATAAGCTTTTGGTGCACCAATCCTTAGAGGAAATGTGGTGCTCAATCCCAAGATGGTGGGACTTGACCTAATTCAAATCCAACCAAAGATATTTAAGTAACAAAAGTCAACAATAAAATCCTTTTAAAGTATAAAAGAATTTGCATTGGTTGGGGGTGACTTGACAAGTTTTTGATGTCTTGATCATTGTCTTGCTTTGCTACGTCATGCACATGGTAAGCAAAAGATTGATTTGTGTGCACTATTTGTAAGAAAAAAATCCCATATAATACATTGAAATTCAGATTTCAACCGACCCATTTTCCTAAATTTAGGAAATCAACCAAGTGATAAAAAAAAACAAAGGCTATTGGCTGACCAAAAAATACATGTCTAGGCCATGACCAATTAAAATAAAATAAAACCGAGTGGACCACATGAGACTAGGAAATGTACCTAGTTTTTTAAAAAACCTCCTTGGACACTGACTCCAAGGGATGTGTGTCCTGAGCAATGATCCCAAATATGATTTTCATTTTTAGCACAAGTGGCTAAAAACACTACTAAAAAGCTAAACTTTTTAAATTTAACATTGGAAAGCTTGCATTTTTTTTTAGCTACAAGAAAAATTTGTTAGCAATCCTGCTAAAAATAGCCAATTTAGAGAATGTTGGTCCTAGGAGAACCAACTTTTAGTTACAAGCTAGTCAACCGTTTTTGAGAATTGCCAAAATATAATGAAAGTTGAAAAAATTTCCTCCTACCACAAAAGCATGGTTTCTAGAAATTAGCCAAATTACGATTTTCATTTTCAGGAAATTTTGCCAAACTTGCACTTGTAGATGAGGAAATGGGCTAAATGAAATTTGAAATTGTGAGAAATCAGCCTATGAACTTTTCCATGAGACGGAAATTTTCCAACCTTCTAAACAAAAATAAAATGTTTTTTGAACATGTGGAAGGAACATCCTCAATTTCCAAATGTCAAAATGAGTGTAGATTCTATCAAAATCTTGGCAAACCCAAAGTTTACCTCACTTCCACAAGTAGTTACAAGGTGCTAAAGTTCAAAAAACAAAAAAACAAGAAACAAGGGTGGGTTAGTGGGTGAATGGAGGAGTAAATGAGTAAATGAGTAAATGAGAGGGTGAGTGAGTGAATGGGTGATGGTTGATGGAATAAGAAGTGCACTTGGAGGACACCTGGTGCTCAACTGTAAACCATAATTCCAGAAACCCAAGTCTTGACTCCCAACTAATGTACTAACTAAACTTCAAAAAATGTGTGAAATTCCAATTTAAAATCCAAATTTTTTTTGAAGAGTGAATGTTTGGTCCTAAGATGGTGGGACTTAACTTGGTTCAAATCTAGCAAAGGATATTTAATTGGTAGAAGTCAACAATAAATCCTTTTAAAATACTAAAAAGTTTGCATTGGTTGGGGCTTGAGGGTAACTTAATTGTTAGGTTGTTGTTGCTTTGATCACTGCCTTGTTTTGCTATGTCATGCACATGGTAAGCAGAAGGTGGATCCTTTTGCAGCATTTGTAAAAAAAAAAATTGATATAATACATAGAAATTTGGATTTCAACCAAATTATTATTCTAAGGTTAGAAAATTAACTGAGGGTAGGAAAAAAAATGAAAGGTTATTGTCTGACCAAAATATACATGTCTAAGCTATGACCAGTTGAAAAAAAAATGAGTGGACCAAAGAAGAGTCCCCAAATTGTGCAAGGGATTATATTTTTTTTTAAGAGCTCTCAGAATTATTGTTCTCCACCTATGCACTTCAAAATGTGCTGCACAAATAGTCATTTGATCACTCACCAAAAAGAATATAGAATAAAGTTCACTAAACTTAAGATGAATAGTATTTTGAAGGATCATTATCTGACTTATTAGGATGGAGTGCCATGAGAGTACTTTGAGAAGCCTAGAGCACTTATCATTCACACTTAAAGTGTGTCCAACTCTTGCAAGGTAATGCTGGAGATGATTTAAGTTGAGTTATATGGGCAAACTCACTTTGTATTTTCAAACTAGCGGTTTCATGTCTTGATCAAAAGAAGTCTCGTTGTTAGCACTTGCTATAAACTTCATGGGGATTTTACAGTAAGGGTGCAAAATCACAAAATAATTACAAATAGAGACACAACTATGATAGTGCACTTGTCATTTTGTTCAATTGTTGTCTTTCATTTGATTTGCTCGTTTCTTAGCACTCATTGGCTAAATAATAGTTGGGGACAACTAATTGTTCATTGCAAAATTAACCTTTGATACTTCCGCCACTCACATGTGTGGGTGTAAGAGCATCCTCAGTCCACTCCAGCATAAAAGTCACTAGATCTATTAATAGCATATAGTTAATCACATAAATGTTATATGATTTGAAGAGCATGAAAATTTCCATTCTAAAAGTGCAATAAAATTTTGGTTTGGATATTGCATGATTTAAATATATCACATCAAATGTTAACTAACTTTCAAAAACTTAAAGGCCTCTCCAAATCAAGCCTAAATAAGGAAATTTTAGTAAAGGGGTTGGTACATTTATCGTTCGCTTTACTAAAATTTTCTTATTTAGACTTGATTTGGAGAGGCCTTTAAGTTTTTTGGAAGTTAGCTAACATTTGATGTGATATATCTAAATCATGCAATGTCCAAACCAAAATTTTATTGCACCTTTAGAATGGAAATTTTCCTGCTCTTCAAAATCATATAATATTTGTGCAATTAACTATATGCTATTAATAGGTCAAGATTGATATAGCGGCCTTTATGCTGGAGTGGACTGAGGATGCCCTAATATCTCTTCTTACCATACTTTCCACAATGCACTTGATTGTTTGTTAAATTTTCTCTTTGCCTCCAAAAAAAACCTACTTTGATCTACTATCATACCAAATTAAATGGCAAGCAGTAAAATTGTGGTTGAGCCCTCATTCATGAATACCTTTAAGCTTTGTGCCCATGCTTGTGATTATTTGATTATTTTACACCCATTTATTGTAATTTTTTGGGTCTCTAAACCATAAATATTTAAATTAAGTTGAAAAATGCAACGGATGAAATCACATACATGGTCTTTAATGGAGTTTCATACAATGACATGAGTCCTATTGAGTTTTCAAAATTGGTTGAAAGGTTGAAAACCAAGACAAAAAATTTAATTAAAACGTTTGGCTTCACCTTATGTTTCAAGTCCCAATTCCCTTCTTACTTACAATGTGTTGTTGCCCTGCATTTTGACCATAATTGCAACTCCTCAACTTATATTTGATCATGTTTGGATTTTACTTTACTCTTTCCTTTAGAGCTTTTTGAACTAAATTTATTGTCTAATTTGATTACTGTAGGTTGTTAGCAGATTTGGCATAAAATAATTCCCCAAAATTTTGCCTAATTATTCTATAAATTATTCTCTAAAAGTGCCGAATATTATAAAAGTCATTAAGCTTAACTAAGAATGGAAGGTCAAGATTGATTCCAAGAGGGCTCAATCTACTGCAATTTTTTTACCAAGGGCTAATTTTAGAAAGTGAAAGATGCTTAGAAAAAGGCTTAATTCTATTAAATCTTTTGGTTGAATACCAAACAATGACAACTTTTTCAAATAATACCTAATCTTGTCTAATTATGAAATCTGATGCCGAATTGATTTTTCCTGGAAAAATAATCAATTCGGCTGTGAGCAGCCGAATCTGCTCCCCACCTACAGCCAAAGCAGAAACGTTTCTTTGTTGTTCCAACCCCTATATTATATCAATTTCATGTTTAACTTGAGGCATCTTGGCCCAAATCCTCTTGTTTATACCCATTGAACTTTTCAATAATACTTAAACCTTTCATTTGGATTTTTCTATCAGTACTTAACCCCTCAATGCCCAAGGTACCACATTTTGGTGTTTAAAAAATTTCATGAAACTTGAAACCCTATTGAAAGCATAGATTTGATTGTTTTAAGGTTTTTTATTTGGAAAAGTTGTTAGTTGCAGCGTTCAATTTTAATTTTCTCCACATTTAATTCCAATTGTTTTTGGTGGAACCTGAATTGCAAGCATACTTATTGTGTCATAAATAGTGTCACAAAGCCTATTCATGACAAGCTGTCACATTGAAAACATGGGCATCAAGTTGAGAAAAAAGTGAGGATTTCCCTTGGGCACTCCCTTGGGCAACAAGGTTGGTCTACTAAAGTTTTGTCATTTAACAATATCTAAAAGTGCTTTTGGACTAATTTCAATTGGAATGTCTTTGTTATGAACATTAAAATTCATTCACAGTTGAATTTTCTTTCATTCACAATGATTTTTGGTCAATAATTGAAGCTACTTTATTTATTTATATTAGGCAGTTGCGCTTAGACAATTGCGTTGCAAGCTCATTTGAGAAATTGGGGTCATGGATTTGGAATGGGGGTCATTAATTTTCAAGTAACAAAAATAAACACTAAACATCCTAAGTGGTTGCTTCCCAATTTTGTATCCAAAAGTTACCAATTTGCATTAAAAGTTTTGAGCGGCTCCAGAAAAAGCAAAAAACTCCATACTCATAAACATTTAATCACAAATATTTCTAAATTTGCATGGCCATTTTGGATTTCTTTAGATAGCTCCATCAAGAAGCCTTTATGTTCAAAATTCTATAATTAAAATTATATTTTGATGTTTGATAATGATCTTACAAGGACAATTCAAGAACTTCAAAACTGCCTTCCAAAGACGAGAAAAATACCTTGGGCATTTAGGGGACACCCCGTCAACTCAAAAGTCTAAGTTGTGTAATATCATTATTGACATTGTTTGAAGTTTGATGGTTTTTCATTGGGGAATACGTTGAATTCGGTACCAGCACTTTGTAGCTCGAAACAATATAGCCCAATCCTCATTATTTCTATTTTCTAATTTTTATACTTAAAACTCGTTATGACAAATTACTTTGAAGTTTCATATATTCCACAAAAGAAATTCAAAGTTTATGAAACCACGAAAATATAGATTTGTTTTTAGATGAAAAAAATGCCTCCATTTGTCATATGGTGCAATTAACCCCTAAAACTCTAATTTCAGTCAATTTCAACTATCTACCATTTTCGATGATAAAAAAATTCAAACGTAGATACAATTTACCATTAGTAATTAGCATTGTGTTTGACTTTGTTGTACATACAACCTCTTTGATTATTTTTTGATGGTATTGATAGAGTCCCATATGCCCTTGAAGTGCAAAGATTCAAAATGCAATCTGAAATAAATAATACATGCACAACCATTATCTATCTATACTATCTCTCTTTATTATCAAGATGGAGCCTAATTCTCACTGATTCCATGCCCTTTTCTAGAACTTTTTAAAAAGAAATTGGTGGAAGTTGAAGCAATAAAAGATGCCCTATATATAGAACACCAAGCACCTTCCAACCATGTCCTTTTCTAATATCTTCTAAAACTTTTTGGTGAAAGTTGAAGCAATAAAAGATGTCCTAAATATAAGGTTTACACCAAATGTCCTTCAACCATGTGTTAGAAAATCAACAAAACATCAAGCATCCCCTAACAAAGTATTAAAGAGGAGCATTGTGATGAAGGAAATTATTGTTTTTGGTTTCAATAAAGGACCAAAATGATAATGCATCAAGGTTACATTGTGAACTAATTATGAGATGTTGATTTTCTATGAAGTATATTAGGATTAGATTCTGGACCAATTGATTTGTGGGATGTTGTTTTTTTATAAAACTAAATGTTGCATTACCCATACATGTCCAACTCACGGGAAGCGTGTGCATGTGTACTAGTTATATACATAAGTACGTGTTTGGTTTTGTTTGATTTACAAAAGATTGATACATACTAATCTTTACGTTTTTTATGTAAAAAATTAGAAAGCGTTGATTTATTTCAAGTGATACACTGTAAAAACACATCTCATACACTATTTTTGAGTTGAAAAACTCAAAGTTCATGAAATCTTAAATGCAAAAAACTCTTCTTCAAAGGCTACGAGAAAAACCAGGTAAATTTCTCTACCTCAATGCTTAATCTTTATTACAATCCAATTTGGGTGTATTTTTCAATTCACATAGTTTGGATGAAAATGATCCTTTAAAAACTCAACATCCATCTCAAACTTGGCAAAAAAAACAGAACTAATTTTGTTTTTGGAGGTTTCACATGAAATTGATAGCTATGTTGTTTACATGCAAGAAAGGCATTAGAAAAATGCAATTTTTGCATGTAGTACGTGTCAAAATTTGTACAAAAGAAAGCACACAAGTTCTCTTGCTACGTAATACATGAAATGTTCTACACTTATTGCAAGTAACAATTACACCACTACTATATATTTCTCATTTTGAAACAAAACACAATCTTCTATCAATTTCATATCTTGTAATAACAATACAAACCCTTGTATCCTACCAAGCTCAAAATCTCTTCCACTCTATAAGTAGCAATTGAGTAAAAAATTCGATGCTTTCTTTTATTTTTCAATGCTTGTATATCTGTTAAAAAATAATAATATTCATGCCAATGATCCCTTCAACGTCTTTGCTTGTACTTTTCATGACTTGAATGACCCTACAATATTAGTAAATTCAATATAGTTCACTCACGAGTTCCCTCTATATTGAAATTGGCTCTTAATTTGTTGTTTACATATTTTAGTACTTCAAAATTTAAAATAATTTTATTGTCATCTTTTGGGAGCCACTCAATTTTGCTTAGAGTTAAGTCAAAATGTAGGTGGAATTTTGTACCTAATTTTTTACAAATCCCTTAGAGTTGCAAAGCAAACTAAGGATCAACTTGTGGTAGTTGGTGCAAAAAAAAACTTATTTATAGAGAGATCCTCCAAATATTCAATTACTTAATTTAGTACTATTCAAACTATCGATATAGCAAGATTTGTAATAAAATACGTTAATTTTTTTTGTAGATCTTTTTATTGGATGCTGATAAATTATGCTTGAAATCAAACAATCATATAATGTTTATGTAAATATGGAAAGTTTTGTTGACGTAGACTTAAGGTATTCCTATTTTAGAAAATTTTGCTATTGTTTTCTATTGAATCCAAATTCTACTTGTCGGACCTCATCGGACCTCATCATTATTGAGAATTTTTGGAAATAGCATCTTGCAATATACAAGGTACTTCAAAAATGTACCTGCAATCTACTGCAAATTGAGCATCAAATAGTTAAAGTTAAGTTTTGATTTTAATCTTCTTAAAGATAAATGTCACGAGTAGGACATCGATGCAACAATTTTTTTAATATTGAATTGTAAAAGTCACTAAACAGCCATCTAGAATATGTAGTCTCGGTCGAAATGGAGAAGAAAATCGGAAATTCTTATAGTCTACATTAGAAAGTTACGGAGACCTATATTAAAACATCCTTTTTGATTTTGATAGCCTTTGATAGCCTTGCTCAAGTTAAACATAACATTGTTAACCCTTCCTTGGGATCCCTTTTCCTCCTCTAATATGAGGATCCTCCCAGCAAATGAACATTAGCGGTTTAGGCTCTGCACCAATCAGAATTCATAAATCTTTAACTAAAACTTCTCCAGGTATCTAGGGAGGCATATACCTTTACCGAGGGGGGAGGTTTTTCAGCTGGTTAACAATGTTATGAATGCATTCACAATAATGTAAGAAAAACCCAAGCACGTCTAACTATTGGATGAAAACTTGTGTGTTTAATACTTAGTAGACCTAGGCACTCACCCTCAAACTCTCTTCATCCATCCAAGTAAACAACTTTTAGTGAAGCTGGTAACTAAGTCACATGTGACTTTTTCGTCTTAGGATCAACGACGTACAGCAAGTGAATAGCAACTTCATCACGTCCAAGTCAACTATTAGTTACTTTTTTCAAAATATTGAGTTTTCCACTTTGGATTTCCCTTAACCCCTAAACGTCGACACGGACAAAAAATGTCCGTTGCCTCCAAAAAAAACTATATCCTAGAAAAAGATTGATTTTGATCTAATTTTTTTCAGAAGTGATCATAAAAGCATAGTGCATCATGGAAGGCAAAAATTTACCTCTTGAGATACATTCATTTTATTCTATAACCCAAATTGTGATACATGGTGTTAGCTCCTAAGCTGCCCTTCTTCCAATTTTCATGAGGACACCATGCACCATTGACTTTTCCAACTTTTTGAAGCAATACTACTAGTACACATGTGCAAAACATTATAAGATGCTACAGACATGACAAGCCACGGTGATCCATCCGTCCATTCACTGCCCAGCCCTCCTTTGCATGAACTACAAGCTCCCTGCAAGGATTCACGTTCCCACAACGATGTGGCTGAAATTTTAAAAATTCGACGTTATGTATTGAACGCCAAGGGAGCGGCAATATGAGATGGTCGTCAAATTTGCAAGGGCGATGTGAGATGGTCGTCAAATTTGCAAGGGCGATGTGAGATGGTCGTCAAATTAGCATTTGAGCCCGCCATTGTGCAGGATTACGAGCAGACAAAATTTGTCCGCATGAGCGTCCTAGGGTTAACCCGTAAAGGACCAAGTTTCTTTTTTCTTTTTTCGTGATGAAAATCAATAACTTTTAGGAGGTTGGTGAATAGGGATTTTATGTTTTGTTTTTGGGAAATTCTATTGTAGGATCTTACTCCAAATTGGAGAGGTATTTGTGGGAAAAAAATCAACTCATTCCAAATGGAAAGAAGTGAGATATCTACATCAAAAGTGAAAAAAAAAGTTTTTTCCATGCTGCCCAAAAATTTCAAAAGCCTTTGACCACTCTTATAACAAAACAATTGCTCTACACAAAATTGCACTTTATTTTTTCCATGTAGGAGATCAAGTTAGGTATGTGTGAGAGAATTTTCAAATCAATTGGAACTATACAACACATGGGAAAAAAATGGTAAGTAAAAAGAAGTAGAGAATGAGTCAAAACACTAAACTGTTAAGAATTTAATAATTGAAATGAAAAATGCAAATCCCAACAGTCATGATGTTGTGATAAGCAATCTACTTCCTTTGGTTTAAGTTTTTTTCCAAAATATTGAAAATTAAGTAAAACAAAGGACTTCAAAGTTTACTTTAGAGTAGAGAATCCATAATTGCCCTCAAACAAAAACTCCTCATAACTTTCATGTCATTAATTGCAATTGAATGATTCAAAGCTTCTCAAGTATAAAAAAAATCTGATGAACCAATTTCAAACTTTAATGTTAAAAAATTGTAATTTTTAAAGAAATTTTTGGGCTGCTCGGATGAGCAGTCCTTCCCAATTTTTCATAAATTCATGCATAACTTCTTCATCAAATGTTGGAATGAAGATTAAATTAGATGCCCCCATAGATTCTTTGAATTTCCCACCTTCAATAAAAGTTTTATAAAATCACACAAAGTAGTTTAGCCATAGGTACATGCCCAAATTCCAACATGTCCTCTAAAGGGACAATAGTCCTTCAAGGTTAATGTATCTTGCTAATTCTAAAGGGCATTGTAGGCCATCAACACGTTTTCCCAAGTCATTTCAAAAAGGAGGTAATGAAATTTTGGAAAAATTATACTTCAATTTCTTTGTTTTAACCCTTGAGCTCCCCAGCGCACCATATATTGCCTCCCACAATTTCAAATCTTTGTTTTGAATGACCAGAACTAACTTTTTGATCTTGATATAAAATACAATTATGAAGGCATTCAAGTTGTCCATGTCAATGGAGTAATGGCAAAGAAAGCCAAATGTTGTACAAGTGTTGCAAGAGATTTTATTGGGTGAAACAACATACAAGGAGTGGTGGCAAATAAATAGGGTAGGGCATGGTAGCAAGCAGCATTTTACAGGCTACAACCAGTCAATATCCCTTGCAAGCTTCCTTGTGTAAGCTTTGTGGTAATGGGAAAGTTGTTGACAAGGACTCAAGCATGTTCTAGACCCTCAATATAGCAACTATCAGTGATTGTGCTGGTCATTGTTTTCCGTGCAATAGCCATTTGAAGCCCTAAAACTTAACATAAAAAGAACTGCAATCTCCAATAAAGTGTGTGCATTCACATCTAATCTTGTAGCTCACAAAATTTGAGATGAATTTGGGGCTATTACGCAATTTTGTAAAAATCATCAAATAGCAACTACCTACTAAAAAATGAGATTTTGTCATCACATGTTGTTTGACCAAATGTTATAATCTCCCGCAATGAATTGTTCCCAAAATTTGCAAGCCATTTTCTAAGTAGGTGTTCCACTATTTTCAATGGTCACTTTTTGTGGATCATCTGATTGACCGAGATACGATGCATCAAGTTGTCAGTCTCCAAAAACCCTGATTTTGGTGAAAATGACCTCGGCACTCATGGGCTAACTAAAAAAATGTGAAGGGTTTAACCCTTGAAGGACTATTGTCCCTTTAGAGGACATGTTGGAATTTGGGCATGTACCTATGGCTAAACTACTTTGTGTGATTTTATAAAACTTTTATTGAAGGTGGGAAATTCAAAGAATCTATGGGGGCATCTAATTTAATCTTCATTCCAACATTTGATGAAGAAGTTATGCATGAATTTATGAAAAATTGGGAAGGACTGCTCATCCGAGCAGCCCAAAAATTTCTTTAAAAATTACAATTTTTTAACATTAAAGTTTGAAATTGGTTCATCAGATTTTTTTTATACTTGAGAAGCTTTGAATCATTCAATTGCAATTAATGACATGAAAGTTATGAGGAGTTTTTGTTTGAGGGCAATTATGGATTCTCTACTCTAAAGTAAACTTTGAAGTCCTTTGTTTTACTTAATTTTCAATATTTTGGAAAAAAACTTAAACCAAAGGAAGTAGATTGCTTATCACAACATCATGACTGTTGGGATTTGCATTTTTCATTTCAATTATTAAATTCTTAACAGTTTAGTGTTTTGACTCATTCTCTACTTCTTTTTACTTACCATTTTTTTCCCATGTGTTGTATAGTTCCAATTGATTTGAAAATTCTCTCACACATACCTAACTTGATCTCCTACATGGAAAAAATAAAGTGCAATTTTGTGTAGAGCAATTGTTTTGTTATAAGAGTGGTCAAAGGCTTTTGAAATTTTTGGGCAGCATGGAAAAAACTTTTTTTTTCACTTTTGATGTAGATATCTCACTTCTTTCCATTTGGAATGAGTTGATTTTTTTCCCACAAATACCTCTCCAATTTGGAGTAAGATCCTACAATAGAATTTCCCAAAAACAAAACATAAAATCCCTTTTCACTAAACTTCTTAAAAGTGGTAATTTTTAGTAATTTTCACATAAAAAAGGGCTTGGTGCTTTAGGGGTTAACTAATGCTGGATTTTTATTTTGGGGGTGCTGCAGGGGGCTTTAGCACGCTTCTCATTAGTTGACAAGTTGCTTTTGCTTAGGTGGTGCAGGTCAAGGAACTTATTTCAGGTACAATTTTGCCACAATCTTACATAATTTTGACACCAACTACACTAACATTGAAAAATTGGGTGATTTTTTTTTCCCTCCGACGGGCTTTGCGTTTCAAGTGCATTATGTTTTGTTGTAATTGTCCTCAGGTTGGGTGGTATTGTACTCTTGCAAAGCTCTTGCTCTTTGGTTGGGAGGCAGGTGTTGCGCTGAATTTTGTTGATTTGGTAGTGTGAGGCCATTTTAGGTTGAAGCTTTTTTATTTACCTTGTTGTTGCAAAGAATCTTTCATTTGTGTCAAAAAGAAAAGAAGCGAAAACAAGCCGATTTTGTGGATGAACGTACACACCTGGATGATTCGATCCATTTTCCCTTACCTGCGGAACCGCAAGAGTTTGTGCGAGTAGACCAACGCAAAAACCAAGAAAGTTTCCCTGGGCAGGTAAGTGACCTGGCTAGCGAGGAAACCTAATCCAAGTTCCCAACATATTTAAAATTTTAATGGGGATGCAGGTATGGTGCACACTGCAATGGTGGAGATGCCACAAAAGCAAAGGGAAATAAGGAGAGCGAGACAGCACGTTCATGCCCTAGCACGGTGCATTAAAACTTTCCTTTACCCATCAATGAAGGGAATATAGAAACTAATATAAAAGAGTGGATGAACCCAAATATGGTGAGGAACACTGAACAGAATGGACGCAAGTGCCGGCACTGCCGCAACTTTTTCGGATGGCCGACAGCACCTCACCAATCTTACTCTAAAAGTACCGTCACTGTTTTTAGATACAAGGCCTCAAGCTCATAGATTCTCCTCTGGTGGCGGCTGTAATATCGATCGCCTCCACTTGGCGGTTCCTTGCGACCAAAGTAGTCCGCTCCGCTGGCCCCGCCACTGCCTGCATGTCACTATTGCCGGACCCCTCCTCTACTATCCCTTCATTCTCGGCGAAGTCGACGCCGCGGTCGAGCGTTCCCGGGTGCCGCTGACTGCCGCTAAGAGCCAGTATGCATGGGGACCCGGAGCCGGAGGGGTCTAGGCCTGGATGTCCATCCTCTGACTTTGTAAAAGTCAAACTACATGACTGGAGGGATTGGACCTAAAATTGGAGGTTGTTTTTCAAACTCTTTGCATATTGAGCATTTCAGGATTTTTTCTTTGTTTTGCCCAAGTTAGCCTGTAAGCCCCCTCCAATTCCACTCCTTCATGGAAATTGGCCCTAAGGTTTGGTTCAGACTAGCAACCGGCCAAAAATTTCTCAAACGTGATTGGTTGAAATTTGGCTTTTCTTTGCTTTTGGGTCCAAGCTGCAGATTGTTAGATACTTTTACATCCATTTTCACCAACCAATATAGCCACGTTAACGACCAAGATAGTGAAATTTTGGGCATGCTCCAAGGGTGGTTCCAAACTTGTTCGGCAAGCACACTCTTGGATGACACACAATTACACAAAAACTTTTCCGGCAACCAAACCACCAACAGGGGTGCCAATTTTGCCACTTTGTCCAGCTGCTAGTTTGGACCAGGCCTAAGAGCACCTCCACTTTTCCTTGCCACACACTCTTCCTTGCCACATTGCAAAGCACCAAGCCTAGGCTCGCGACAAGTCGGAATCCGTGTCCAACGGACGTGCCATATAAGAAATTCCTATTGGCCTCTCCAAACTTCCCTTCCGAGATGCCAATTTTTAGTGTCTTCTGAAAATTTGGCGTGTTCTTTTCTTGAAAGCTTGTCCGCTTAGACACTTCTGTTGTGGCACAACCCACTACCAGTGCATACTGGTTTTTACTATTACGGACAACGGCCCCACATTTTGCCATTCTCAACCGTCTTTGGCAAGGCAAGTTGGACCTCTTACCTAGAGGTGCACCATGCCTAACAAAAGTCGCACATGAAATTTTGTTTGGAGTTGTCTGTGTGGGGGGTAGGTAGAACTTCTCCAACCCAGCACTGGCAGTGCCTGACACATGCCAAGCATGGATGAGAAATGCTTAGGGCCACTCAAAATTCTCTCATGGCATTCCATTCTAGAGTGTCAAAGTGAGGAATCTTCAAAACACTATTCATCCTAACTTTAGTAAACTTTATCCTATATTTCCCTTGGTGAATGGTCAAATGACTATTTATGGAACACACTTAAAATATAGAGGTCATGTTTGAAGTGCATGACTAGAGAACAAGAATTTTAAGGGCCCTTCAAAAATAGATGTAATTATTGTAATCTCTTGGAGTGTCAAAGTTTGAAGTGCAAGGCTGGAGCTGCTCTAACGGGCTCGTCTGCTGCACCCGCTCTTAGCGAGCCCATTGGTTCATTCCTTTTTCTATAAATATTGCTACATTTTGACAAGCCTGATTGGATATTCAATTCAAGGAAAACCTGGAAAATCCACTCTGTGGTCGAATTTTAACCCGTAAAATGCTCGACTAACATGCACTGGGTCTGTGGATGATTTCAAACTTTCAGTGCTTTTAGAAGCATTTCTGAGGTACTTTGGCCAAATGGTTTTACTATCTAGTAACCAGACATATCATTGGTAGAATGTGCATGGTAGTAGAGTTATGGACGTAAAAGTATGGGCTTAATATACTAAACCGCCTTTCAATTTAGAAAGTGCCATTGAAAATCAAGATTGTGGATTGAAGTTTTGAAAATAAAATAAAAAACTCATCACTCTAAGGTCAGTGCATTTCAAGCCCGGTACAACAAACTTCAGTCTAAGAGCATCTCCACTAGACCTGTAGGAGTTCATCCTAGGGAAACATCTTGTCTCTTGTTTCCTATGTTCATTTGTAATTCCCCCCACCCATGCAACTAGATAGAGTAGTGTTCAACCAATAACAAATCTCCTTGTTTGAAAAAGTAGATAGGTTTTCCATAGTTGCTTACTCAACTTGTTGATTGATTGAAGAAAAATAATGTTTAGAGGAGTTGCCATGCATTGGGAAAATGCCATTTTTATAGTACAAGAAATAATATCCTGGCACTTCCAAGCATTAATTGCTCTCTTTTCATTCAAAAGTGTCCATAGCGAGTCATTCTGCAAGACAAGTGGCAATGCTCTAACATCATCAAAATTTTGTTTGTAGTCATACCTATAATAAATTTTGAAACTTAAAACGTCATGTTTGTTAATATGGGAAAACAATAGGTAGCATTTGGTACCTCACCTTAATCCAAAATAGCCACCTTAATTTTGTTGAGTAGGTCACCTTAAACCTAGTTAATGAACTTCTATCCAAAAGTTCAGAAGTTAATGAACTTTATGTCTAAAAAGAGCATATTTCTAAAAGATATATATCTCATTTCATTGAAAAATAGTCAACAGACTCCTAATTCAATGAATATGGCGTTCTCTGGAAAAAAAGCCAAAAGTCCCACTTTGTACGCTTTTTCCCAAATTAACTAGTATGATGTTTAAGTTTGAAGTTACTACATTATTATTTCCATGGCAATATTGGTACATACAACCATACGGGTATAACATGAACCTTAACCCCTAAATACCTGAGACACCAACTTTTGGTATGTAGAACACCAAAATTTGGTGCCTCAAGCATTTAGCAGTTCACCACTAAAGGATGTTGTTGTATTGTATGCGTCCTCATGTATTGTATATGAATGGGGTACTTGGATAGCATATGAATCTCATTGGAGCTGTAAATTTTTAACCAAGTCACAAACACACTACCAGTCACCTAAGATTTTTTGGGAAATTTTTGGCATTTTTCATAAAATCATTTCTTGAAATACTAAATGGCCCTTGTATGAATATATCCAACACTTTTGGTAGGCAACATCCTTTAGGGATTAAAAGCTACAAGTCTACAATCCTCATTAATACATCAACTCTAAATAAATTCTTCTATGTTACACTTTATAATGAATATTGAAAAAAGTATCCTAAAAAAATGGAGAGTCCGTGATACCTCTACATCGTATAGTGCATTTAGGTTGCTTCAACAATTAGGTTGCCTTACTTTGGAAAGTTAACTCATGACCCATTGCTTGCCCACTTGGAAGTGCATATAACTCTTTATATATTAACAATTCACTTGGTAAACAACTTGGATGTTATTAGTTTGTGTTTCTATTGCTTTGTATTTTGTAATAGTTGTCAAATTTTTAATTTTTTTTTATCACAATAATTATTGATAAAAGCTACTGTAATAACATCAAACATTTAAATAATGTGGAATGTCAAGAAATTAGTATGGGGCAACCTAAATGCACTACTTGGTGTAGGAGCTTTTGTCATAACTTGGCAAACAGAGTGTTGTAGTGTACAGTATCTGCCAAAATCATAAAGATATTTTACATTTCATCTGCTAAAATTGGTAACGTTAGTAAACTCCTCAAAGACAGTTGCTAGACACACATGACGAAGATTGTTGGCGTACGCGCCTGGCAGGGTGGCGGATTTTACATGGCGGACTTGAAACTAGACTAGCTCCGCCACCTTCTGCCAGGTTTAAGCCACTCACGCCCTGCCACCTGGCCAAGTGGATGGTGGGTGGTGGGGCTCATTTTTGTCATGTGCCCTAGCTAAATGTGTTTGCTAAATAGTGAAGTTGTCTCTGTTTGGTCAAGAGCCACACGCAATGGAACACTTCGACGAGAACATAAGAAATGCTAGGAACTGCTGGACTTAGGGCATCTCTACTAGTGGCACAAAAAGTTTTGAGGTCCCTCTCAAAACCCACTCAAGGCACTTTGTCTAGCAAGGGCCCTTCACGACACTATTCATCACTATTTATCTTAAGTTTAGTGGACTTTATCCTCTACTTTCCTTGATAAGTGATTAAATGATTATTTATGGGGCGTGTTGAAGTGTCACACCGCCTTTTTGAAGAGCATGGGTGGAGATCAAGGAGCTTGAGGCCACTTCAGAAATAGATGAAAACCTTTGAACATGCCAAGACCGGTGGAGATGCTCTTACATAATAAAGTTCCGGAGCCGAGCAATGAAGAAATACACCATATAGTGCATTTAGGTTGCCTTAACAATTAGGTTGCCTTACCTTGGCAAAATTACCTTATGACTCACTCTTGCCCACATGGAAGGGTATTCAACTCATTTATGCTATAGTAATTCCTGATTTTGTGTAAAGTTCTAGTTTCCATGTTCCTTGAATTTGGCCCTTGTTAGAGCATCCAACCTTTGCTTGCTTCTTCTGTTGTTTATCACAATGATTATTGACAAAAGTTATTGTAGTCATGGTAAATATTAAATTAGTGTGAAATATCAAGAAATTAGTACGGGGCAACCTAAACAATGCAATGTTTGTTAATTTGAGAAAAAAATCCTAATTTTGAGACTTTTGAATTTTCCATTTAAAAAATAAATAAAATTGGTGATTCATAGTGAATTTCATGATGATTTCTTCAAGACCTTGCATGAATGACAAAACATCTTGAAGGAATTATAAAATCACTCACTTCAAATCACCAAACTACTCTCACAAATGCAAATAAATCCTTTGGGTGTTTTCCCCAAATTAATGAATATTGTGTTAAATGCACTATTTGGTGTAAAGAAAAAGTGTGGAGAACAAAATATATGAAATCTGCGGGTGCAAGTGCATGCTACTATACATCGGAAACTGTGCACACAATATTCTCCGGCAAGGCTTAATTCCTGCGGTGCCTGGCATGGGGATTAGGTCCACCCATTCTCGGCTTGATGCGGCATCAATTCCCTCGCAATATCAACCCTGGTGAAAGTCAAACGCGGCCTCGTTCACATCGGTTCCTGCACACGCCGGCCGGCCGAGCGAGCATGCAATCAACAGTCCACGGCGCAGCTTAGCTTGTAGCAGCACGTCGCAACTCCATGAGCCATGATTTGATGATATTCCACATCGGGACAGGTTTTCTAACGTGGTTGCGCCACAGCAGTCCCGAACGTCGAATGATCGAATAAGTTTATACAGAGCCCGAATCGAATGTTGCTGGTCACCGGAGGCGATAGTTCATTTAATATTATTTGGACACCAAGAATCTTCCATTCGACTGCTCGAGTGATCGCTGCCCGGACCGCGAAGATCAAATTCTTCTAGATCCCCGGTTCGCTATGTCAGGAATCTTCATGAAATTGACGACGCTTACAATACTGTATATATAATTATGCATTCTACAGTCATGATCAAAACCTTGAACACGATCCCCTGTTTCCGGATTTCCAGAAGGCAAATAATTTGGTCTCAGCATTTCGCAACTCGTAATCCGCCTCAGTTCTCTTTCTTTTTGGATTTGGGAATCCGGAGTAGTTCGTAGCATGAGTGTTCCTGAAAAGAGGGAGAGCTAAACCACCAACTCATAAATAGCAAATTACAGTCCGGGTGTCCATTTAACCACGCATAATAAGTAATCACCTCTTGCTCGGTATTATGTGCGTTTAGGGCTCCTTTTTGCAGTCCAAAATAATCCTCTCAATTGCATTGAAAGCTTACATAAATTCTAAATGGATGGCTATCATTAGTTGAAAAATATCTTGTAAGAGTTGATTATGCAATGGAACATCTGTTGGGAGGAGTGTTGTTGAATATTATCTTGCCGGTCCCTCTTGCGGCTCCCGCTGCTCACTGGGACCGGCATATTATATTTGACAACGCTCCTCCCAATGTCCATTCCATATTACATCATGAAACACTTGCAAAAGGTTTTTTTTCCAATATTGAGGAAGAATTGATATTTGGCAATGTATAATTTAAAAAATCAAACCCGTTTTTTCTCTGTTCATTTATATGACTATACCAAATAGTGCATTTAGGTTACTCCATCCTAACTTCTCGACATTTCACACTATTTCAATATTTACAAAGAATATAGTGACTTTTGACAATGGAGTTAGCAAGTAGAGTGTGGGCATAACAACAAGCACCAAAGCCAAGGAGCATGGAAGCTCAAAATTTATACAAAACTAGGAATTATTGTAATATAAAGAGAGTTGCAAGCCCCTCTAGGTGACCAAGGATGAGTCATGAGGTAATTTTGCCAAGACTGAAGGCAACTCAATTGTTAAGGCGACCTAAATGCACTATTTGATGTAGGGAAAATTTCATGAATACCCCTGAAGTTTGCAATAATTTCATAGATACCTCTGCTTTTTCAGAAATTTCATAGATGCCCTTGGACCAAAAAATGAGGTGTTTTTTTGTTGCTCATGTCACTTCCCTTCTTTCTTTGTGCGCCCACATAACAAGAAAGAGGTAGTGTGTGCACAAAGGGAGAAGGGAAGTGGTATGCACAACAAAAAAACGCTTAAAAATTTTGGTCCAAGGGTATCTATGAAATTTCTGAAAAAACAGAGATATCTATGAAATTTCTGAAAAAGCAAGGGTATCTATGAAATTATTGCAAATTTAGGGGTATCCATGAAATTTTCCTTTGATGTACTATCTAGACCTGCAACCCTACAAATGGTGACTGGTTAATACGGTCACGCCCGGTACGCTTGAAATGGTCTATGACTGTGGATTAGCGGAGCTAGTATTTGTGTCCACGTGATAGTTCGAAGCGGAAGCAGTCCAACTCAACGTCATCGTGACTCCACAGCCATTGGTTGTAGCCAATTCGTCAACGGCAGTTGTATGTTTCCTGGTCGAGAGTGTGGATTCGACGATCGTCACTTTCACGTCATGAAACGTATGCGGGGGAAAGATGGTATATAGCGAGCGAGACAATCATCGGTGATCTCTGACAAGCTTCGGCAATGTGGCCAATGTGCGTCTGACGACGCTAGATCGCTTCGGGAAGTAAGTAGCTAGCAAGCTAGCAGTACCAGTTGCCGGGGCTCGCTGGAGGCGTGAAGGCACAAAGTTTCATAAAATTAACATAACCCTCCGTAGAATCTCCCAATTTAAGCAGAACACTGACGACGTGAATGTTGCAGGATTTCAAAATCTTAAAAAAATGATATTTAATGCAGCAAGGGTCCCGGCTCTGCGGTTTGATAGAACGCATGACCTAGAGTGGCGGTTATGGAGGCATGGGCCCGTTCATTACAAAATGCCATTTGCTGTTCCAACTAGCCAGGTTTCATAGCACGTGGAACTTGACTCTGTTCGAATTGGGCCAACGTTCCAAATAACTTATCTCCACGAAGTTACCTGTCCCCCCATGGCATCTCCACTGGACTTGGTAAACAGGCCCGGTACGCCAAATTTTCTCTTTTAATAGACAACAAACAATATAATAAAAATATGCATATTTGAATGGCATGGAAAAAGTTGTAATAAAACACAAGAAAATTTGGATATAAACATTAGTTGATTTAGGTACATCCCATCAAATGATTGTTAACTTTAACTTAATATTTGTCAATTTGGGAAAAGTCTTTCCCAAAAAAAATTGAAGATACTAATTTTGCATTTGTGAGAATATTTTGGTGATTTAAAGTAATTTTTTTGATAATTTCTTCAAGATATTTTATCATTGATATAAGGTCTTGAAGAAATCAACATAAAATTCACTTTAAATCACCAAAAATATCTTAAAAACATAAAACCCAAAAGTCCCAAAATCATGTTTTTTTTCCCAATTCAACAAATATTGTGTTCTTTCTAAAATTTAGAGCACATTCTAAATAAAGCCTTGAAAAATAAACCAAAAGTACAAATCATCAAGTACAACAATTGCGACATCTTTTTCTTTGAATTTTCCTTTTTAAGACTTGACTTATAGAGTTTTTAAAAAAATGTAAGTTAACTGACATTTAAAGAGATGTATATATAGCAACCAATGTTTAATTCCAAATTCTCTTGTGTTTTGATAAAATATTTTCAATGCCCTTCAAATGTATATATTTTTTCATGATACTGTTTATTGCCTGAACGATCAGATTTAGCATACCGGGATAGGCTTACGTCACGGGTCGGATGGGCATTGAAGGAAACCCAAGTTAGTCACAACCTCAAGGCTCAAATTAGAAATCTGTAATGACTGGGCTCAACTCCAGTCTAGTGCACAAGAATCCCCATTCCCCAGCATCAGCAAGTTTTGGAAGGAAAACATGCAATTAGTTCATGCCTGGCTTCAATGTTGCAATAACTTTTGGATGAAAATAAACAATTATTGCTTAATGTCGTTGTCAACTCGTTTTTATCTTTCTATATATGTGATTCTTTAGAGGGGTTGGTAATTAGTAAAACATATTTTTGTTTTATACTGGTTTGTTTATTTTTGAATTGGCAAATTGTTGTAATAAATGAGAGTTTGATTTTCTATTTTTATATACTCGTAGACTTGGCAATTGGGTGGAATTTAGGATTGTGAGTTCCACATGTGAAGTTTACAAGTGGCACACTTCTATAATCCAACATCCATATTTTGGTACTGGGGAACTTTTCTTGCAATCGTGCAAATGTTCTCAATCATTTTTGAAAGTCAAAAGTTACACCATGTCACTCTTGTCTTCACCTAATGTTTTAAGACTATGACAAGGCTTCCAAAATACACTAGCCTTGTCAAGGGGTTATGATAAATATTTGGAAATAAATTAGTACACTTGTCAAGCCTTTTTCAAGTCCTAACTTTCTTGCTCTTTTTCCTTCAAACATCCTCTTTGAATATATTATGAATTTACAAATGTTTGGATCTCATACTTGGTTTGTATGTAGATACATCAAGTAAGCACAAATGAATAATTTGTTTAATATTCCAATCCTTATATGTAATGACACACATTGAAAAAGGCTATAGAACAAATGTACATATAGGTAGCCTTTTGTTAACAACCCAATATGGATTGATTAATTTTACAATATTTAATAGGAGAAGGAATTATTAGGTAGAATCACAAAGATGAGTTTTGTACCTATCGATCTCAAATTACGTTACAAGCTTGGTTAAATTATTGCTAAGCTAATCCTTCATCTCCATTATTACGAGGAAAATTTCAAAAGGAGAAGCTCACTCTTTTTTATGCTCATTCTTTGTTGAGGGTGATGGAATTCCTTTTTGCAATTAAGGTTTAATGTTTTGTGAAGAATGTTTTGTATTTGGGGGTAGAAGTTTCTATGGTTGGAAGCTTGTTGTTGCTTATGGTTATGTTTTCATGAGATAAGTGATTAACCCCTGAGCGCCCATGCCGTTTTCACCAAAATCAGGGTTTTTGGAAACGGACAACTTTGATGCATCATATCTCAGTTAATTGGATAATTCACAAAAAGTGACCATCTATGCTACTAAGTGGGAGGCACTCACTCCACGTCCTTTACTAGAACCTTCTAGAACTTTTAAACTACGGAAGGTCAACAATCCTTGGGAAAACTCACATCAAGGTTGTTGAGCTTCCCTTATTCAAACCCTTGAGCTTCCTTCATAAAAATGGATTGATTTTTTTCTCAAGAGGAGAAGAAACACCAAAAACCATCTATCTATCTATACCACTAAGTGGGAGGATTTCCTTGAGTGCGCCCTTTTCTAGAACCTTCTAGAAGTTTTTTTTGTAAGTTGAAGCAACAAAGGACACGCAAGATATAGAACACCAAGTGTCCTCCAATCATATCATTTTCCAAAATGTTCTAGAACTTTTTGGAGGAAGTTGAAACAATAAGCCATGCTCCAAATATAAAATATCAAATGCCTTCCAACCATATGCTAGAAATTCAATAAAATGCCAAACCCCTCCTAGCAAAGAATTAAAGAGTAGCATTGTGATGAAGCCATGCCATTGGGATTTTTGGTCTCACCAAAAGGATGGTGTATGAGGGTTAGATTCTAGACCAATTGTGAGATTGATTTTTGTACAATACATCTAGATTGAATTCTAGACCAATTGAATTGAGATATCAATTTTTTGTAAAGTTGAATGTTGCATTACCCATACATGCCCAACTCACACAAAGTGTGTGCCTGTACATTAGTTGAAAATAGTGGAATACCTACTTAGAAAATGGCTTACAAATTTTGGGAAAATTTCACCGCAAGAGATGGGAGATTATACCATTTGATCAAACAAGTGATGACAAAATCTCATTTTCTTGTAGGTAGTTGCTATTTGATGATTTTTACAAAATTCTATCATCCCTTGATTCATCTTAATTTTGTGAGCAGCAAGATTAGATGTGAATGCACACACTTGTAAATTATTGAAGATTGCACTTCTTTTTATGTCAAGTTTTAGGACTTCAAATTGCTATTGCACGGAAAACGATGACCAGCACAATTGGTGAGGGTTGCCTTAATAAGGGTCTAGAACATGCTTGAACCCTTGCCAACAACTTTTATGCTACCATAAAGCTTACACAAGGAAGCTTGCATGGGATATTGACTAGTTGCAGCATGTAAAAAGCTGCTTGCCATTACACCATGTATGGTGTTTCACCTAATCAAATCTCTTGCAACACTTGTACAACGTTTGGCTTTCCTTGCCATTACTCCCTTAGCATGGACAACTTGAATGCCTTCATATTTGTAGTTTAAAACAAGATTGAAAAAGGAGATCTGATTCCTCAAATAAGCATTTATAATCCCCATAGATAGTATTCTGTCTTTGGGGCGCTCAAGGGTTAAGTTTGTTACCAAAATCCAATCTAGATTAGGATAACAAAAGTAAGGTAGTAACACCCATAAACGTGGAACTAACAATTTTGGAGTAGGAAAACTAGGTGATGAACTTTGAAAATAATAGTGTTAAGTTAGGAAGAGGAAATTAAAAATATTGGTATCAATTTGAAAGTTCCAATTGCAAGCATTTGTTCACAAAGATTTCTCAAAGTCCTAAATCATTGAAAATGTCTCATTGTGTGTAGGAGATGTCTTTAGTGTGCTCACATGCTCATAATACTAACTTGAGGAGGCCTTAAATATTGAGATGGGGCACTCAAAGCTGTCATGCCAATCACATTTAACCATCACTTAATCATCCATAGCCATCACTTTGTCACCCATAACAAAAATATATGTATTGTTAGTCACTGACACAAGCTTTGACAGAAGTAGGTCTTGGAGATGGGGACACCCACTGAGAGGGGTGTTCCTACCTTATTAGTTGCAACTAAAATTCTCTTTATGATTTCACTTCAAAACTAATTGTATGAAGACATGGAGAAACAAGTACAAGTAAACTTTGTTGTTCATCAAATTACCATTTGACTTCTTTTACTCTTGTTTTTAGGTTGTTTCTATTTTCTAAACTTTAAAAACTATATTGTAGCTACATGTCATTCCACAAATAAATAATATATGTTGTTGTTTTTATCACCTCCTAAAGACAAGAAAAAACTTAAATGGTACAATCCCTTAGTAAACCTAAAATAAAAGAAAAATTGACATGTTAATTTGCATTCTCTTGATGCGTGCATTCTCTTGATGCGTGCATTCTCTTGATGCTTCTTGTGACGATTTGTAGCAAGGAATCTAGTTAGTTAGAGTATTTCACTTATGTTTTGAGTACTTTTTAATCGTTATATGCATTTTTGTGTGGATATTATCTCCATATTTAAAAGGGTTTCAACGCACCAAAATTTGTTTTATTTTGGTATTATATGGATAAGCTATGAACTGTTCAAGTTTAAAATACGGTTCAATTCACAAGCCTAAACCGCTCTTAAATCATGAATATTGCATTTAAAATGTTTTATGAAACATTTTTAGCATTGATAGAACTCAAATTGTCTCATTAGAAGTGGCTATAAATTTAGATACTACTAGGTTGCTTAATAAATAAATTTATTTTTACCTTCCAAAAATCAACCCTATCAAATAGGCTACTTTGTTTTTTGTTGCTTTAGGTTGTTGCATTTATAAAAAAACATTAGCCACTACAATTATTGTTTTATTTATACTTGCACTAGCAAGAATGTACAAAAAGGACTAACATATACTCAAAAATTATATTTTGACTTCCGAAGAAGGTGATGTAAGAATTTGTTAGATTAATCATATAATCTTCAAGATTTAAAGAAATGTTAGATTGAGAATTATTTGTTTTTGCTTTTTTGTTTTTTTGACATTTTTCTTTCTTTATAAAAGAGGCATAGGAGTAAATTCATTATTGAACAAAAGGGAGCTAGATCAAGCAATTTGATGGCTTTGTTGCTGCAACTTCACACTTAAAACTCTAATTTTAATAATTCTTGAATAAAAAATGGAATTGAAACATGTTTTGTATCAAATAGAAAAATAACCAAAATCCTAAAAACATAAAGTTCTATAGTGAAATAAGTATCAGTTTTTTAAAAATACAATAGAAATATACTTGATTTTATGTGAAAATTTTAAAAATTACTGTTGCATTTTAAAATTAAATGTTGTACTTGCAAGGCGTTTTTGAGAGTAGCACATTCATGGGTGAAAAAATCAATCACTTTGAAGTCTTTGTCAATACTTTGTTAAGATTGGATTAATTTTATCAATACATGATATTAAAAATGGATTAATATGTCATCAAATTGTATGAAATGCTTTGTGTGAGGTTGGAATGACAAGTCTTACATGTGAGAAGGCATTTGAAGCATCTCTACCACTAAGAGGTAACTATACAATTGTTCATATTTGTGCTAGCTATCCTAGATTGTGTCTTTTTTTCCCCATAGTTTGTATTTATAATAAATTTGAGGTGCAAAAGTATTACTCACCAAATTTTGATTGAAACATAATAATATTTTTGTCTCTATTTAGATTGCATTCACAATTGCTCTTCTAAAAAAAATAAAAAACACAAAAATGGTAGGTGGGTGATTGAAGTGACTCCAATTGGACCTATAACATTTTGGCAAGTAATCAATTCATGAAAATCAATGAGATAATGTCTTTCAATGCTAGTTTGTTATGCACTCCAAAATTGGGATTTGACCCTAAAGTACATTGATTGACTAGATTGGTATACAAGGTTGCCACATGTTAGATTAAGGTGAAGGCACCTAGTACAATGATATTACACAAGTATTGTCCTATATCCAAGACTTCATACTTGAGTGTTTTTGCTTTGAAATATTATTCAAACTATAAGTAATTAATGGTAATTACAGTATTGTCATGCAGATATTTGTAATTTGGAACTCAAGTTTACTATTGAAGATAGAAGTGATGGTGTCCTTCCTGAGTACCCCCCTTGAGACACCCAAGGAGTGGAGGAAAATAGGGCAATTGTGCAACCATTTCCATATGTTCAGTGAGAACCCTTGTCAAGAGAGATTTTGAGCTTCCTTGGTAAGAATCCTTCATTTTACATTTTAAACCAATTTATTTGTGCATGCACAAAAAATTGCTTACATGTTTACATTAAAACTAAATGCTTCCTAAAATCTCACTGGTTTTTATCTAGTCGATTCAAATTTTAGTTTTTTTATACTTCATTAACCCCTAAAGGAGCATTGTCCCTTCAGGGAACAAGTTGGATTTTGGGCATGTACCTATGGCTAAATTACTTTGTGTGATTTTTTGAAACTTTTATTAACCCTTTAAAGACCACACACATTTTCAGAGAATCCACAAGAACCCTGGGTAGTAGACTAAAATGTGCAGTTGAATCAAATGTGGGCCTACTTTGCATAATCCAACCGTACAAATGGGAAGAACATCTTATTCTCTATGAATGATCAAAATTTCAACCAAATCTACCATTGGAGATGAAATATTATAATTATTTGGTGAAGCATATGTGGAAAATCTATAGTATTTCATGCTTGTATGGTTTTGAATGTTAACACTTCATGCAAATTTTGATTGGGAAGAGCCTTACATTTCTAGAGAGCACGGTTTCCCACCTTTCCAACAAGATTAGTTTCACACAAAATGGATAAAAATAGCAATCACAAGGTGTAGCTAAGTGGACAAAAGGAGTCAAAAAACCCACTTTATTTGCTACCCTAAAATGGTTCTACAAGAAATTCGATAAATGTTATAGAAAATCCAATTGGTGAAAAAAATCAAGAATTGGCCTTAAAATTGGGATGACAAATTTCAAAGATGAAATGATAGCACAATTTCAATAGATCTTCAAATACTAAAATTATACTACTACCACATAGAGAAACAATACAAGCGTATTTCTTAAGCAATTTGAAAATTTTTAAGACCACACAATTGAAATGTGGCATCCTTGTTGGATGTTTGACGTCTTGTGTTGTTGCTTTGATCCATCTTTGACCAAATATGGATATGTATTTTGAGGCCATGCCGTATAAACACCATTATTTATCAACTCATATACCCAATTCCAAAGTTGTTTTTTTGGTTGGATGCAAAATTCTTGTGACCACAAGCGTTCTTCTAGAAAAATTTCCAAATTATTGAGCAATTTTTCTCTATAGGCCAAAAACTACTCTGCTGAACCAAAATATGGTTTGGTGGTCTCTAAAGGGTTAAAGGTGGGGAATTCAAAGATCCATGTGGGCATCTAATTTTTTTCTTCATTCCAACATTTGATGAAGAAGTTATGCATGAATTTATGAAAATTTAGATGGGCAGCCCAAAATCTTCTTTAAAAATTACAATTTTTTAAAATTAAAGTTTGAAATTGGTTCTTTAGATTTTTTCATACATGAGAAGCTTTGAATCATTCAATTTCAATCAATGACATGAAAGTTATGAGGAGTTTTGTTTGAGGGCAGTTATGGATTCTCTACTCTAAAGTAAACTTTGAAGTCCTTTGTTCTACTTAATTTTCAATATTTTGGAAAAAAACTTAAACCAAAGGAAGTAGATTGCTTATCACAACATCATGACTGTTGGGATTTGCATTTTTCATTTCAATTATTAAATTCTTAACAGTTTAGTGTTTTGACTCATTCTCTACTTCTTTTTACTTACTATTTTTTTCCCATGTGTTGTATAGTTCCAATTGATTTGAAAATTCTCTCACACATACCTAACTTGATCTCCTACATGGAAAAAATAAAGTGCAATTTTGTGTAGAGCAATTGTTTTGTTATAAGAGTGGTCAAAAGCTTTTGAAATTTTTGGGCAGCATGGATTTTTTTTTTTTTTTTTTTTTTTTTTTTTTTTTTTTTTGTTTGTTTCACTTTAGATGTAAATATCTCACTCCTCTCCATTTGGAATGAGCTGATTTTTTTCCCACAAATACCTCTTCTAGTGCAGTTTTATGTGATTTTCATTGAAAAAAGGACTTGATCCTTTAGGGGTTAAGCTAACTTTCTATGATTTTTTGGATCTCTCCACTCATTAGTGAGAACACACCAAACTATCAACCATGTACAACATGCTCCACACATATTGTTTTACAGCAACATAAAAGCCAATGTATAAACTGCACTACTTAAACTTCTTCCACAACAATTTCATGATGTAACCTTGATATCACTTCTAAGTCAAGCAACTATATATGATTACAATATTACATTTTCTTGTTTATCTCTCGAAATGCTCTACAACAAAAATTATTTTTTACTAGCAATTAAGTTAGTCAATTCACATTACATAATATGCACAATTTCCAAAACAAGCAATTGTCAAAGAAAATCATGTAATCACACACTTTCATATGTACCACACACTCCAAGCATGTTCGCATACAATAACATGGAGAGAAACGGATGAATTGAATTGGTTGATTTTCTTCTTAGACAAAAGTTTATAGTTTCTATAAAATGATCCAAATAAAAAGGCAATACTTAAAATTTCACATTTTCATATTTTTATCCATTTGCTTGCAAGTACACACTGAAAATATTTTCCACAAGTCTCTCTCTTTTTCTTTGCTTAAGTTTTTAGTTTCTTCTTTCTGGTTTCCCAGATTTTTTTGTAGTTGTTTAGCTACTTCATTTTTTCAATTAATTCTTCATTCCCTTCATTCCCAGAAAATAAAAGCTGATGTTTGCAGTTGTAGAATCTCCATAGATGCTATTAACCCCTAAAGGCCCAAGTGTCCCCTTGAGGGACAAATGGACCTCAGGCATGTACCTGTGACTAATCTAGTTTTTATAATTTTTTTGAAACTCTTGAGGATTTGGGGGAATTTAAAGATGTACGTGCACATCTACTATTTTCTTCATTTTGACATTTATTGAAGAAGTTATGCATGAATTTCTGAACAACAAGGGAGTGTAGGCAATCCGAGCAGCCCAAAAAACTTCTTTAAAAATCTCATTTTTCAAAATTAAAAATCTGAAATTGATTCTTTGGAGTTTTACAAATGTGGGAAGCTTTGAATCATTCAATTCTAATTTATGAGTGAGAAGTTTTGGTTTTTGGGTAGGTATAGGATTCCCAAACCTTCATTCCTTTTGCCCCTTGTAAAATTTGGTCCTTGAGATTTTTTTTTACTTCTTTTTTTTCAAGCTATAGTAGACTAAGATTCCTTGGTTTTTGCCATTTGAATCAAAGTTATTCAGATTTCTCAATATTACATAAATCCTCCAAGTTTGCCTAGTGTATATGCATATTTCATGGCCTTCCGGCATTGCAAGATTTTACAAAGTATGTATCACACCTCCAATTTATTTGAAATTTCTCCCATACTTACCTAACTTGGTCTTCTACATGGGAAAAATAAACTTCAACTTTGCATAAAGCAAAGTTTTTGATACAGGAGAGGTCGAAGGCTTTTGGATTTTTGGGCAGCCGGGAAAAACTTTTTTTCTGATTTCAGATGTGAATATCTCACTCTTGTAAATTTAAAATGAGCTGTTTTTTTTTTTTTTTTCCATGAGTACCCGCCATAGTCTAGGGCAAGATCGTACGGTTGAATTTTCTAAAAAAATATGTTTTTCTGCCTTTCTACTCATTCCCCCAAAAATGACAATTTTGAGTGAATTTCACATAAAAAAGGGCTTGGGCCTTTAGGGGTTAATGGTAGGCAAGCTATTTCGGTACCAAACCCTGATCATACCGAGCCTTCATCCACGATGAGCTTTCATCCATGCTGGGGTATTGAACCGATAACTTGAATAACATGGGTGATGGACTCAGCATGTCATTTCAACATGAGAACCAAAGTGATTCAATGGTCCCATCCACCGATGTCATCCGTCCAATTATTCCGTGCATGTACAACAATTCATTGCTCTTGAGTAATACTTGTGATTAGTAGCAGTAGTAACTTACTAGTGAAACCTGATTTTCAAGACTGCTTAATGGGTTATAATAATCAGCATGGGAATGACCTGCGACTGACCGGAGTGACAAAGACCATCCCCAGGAATACAAAATATCTCTTAAGTTTAAAAAATGTACACAACTTAAAAAATATATATATAGTCTACTTGCCAAGTACATCACTCCAATTCTCAAGGAGATCACTTAGTTAGTGTATTTATCACTAACCACGTGAGTTAAGTGATTTTTTGTTTGCCTATTTACTTTTAAATGAATAATGATCTTACCTTATAATTTTGAGCATTGTTTAATCATGACTATATAATTCTATTGCCAAAATCTTCAATCCAAATAGTTTATTAAATTTTTTTTAAAGAAGGTTGAAAATGAACAAAAATGGCATGTTTTTCAACTCAAATATTTATAAAAAACACATTCAGATGTTCATGGCATTGATATTCAAGAAATATAAACCTTCAATAGAGCCTCATTTTTGAGAATATTTTTGTATTCTTTAAACATTTTTTTCTTATATAAGATAGGGGTGTGAAAATTATTTTTAGTTTTGTAGTATATTATTGAACTTCAAAAATTTGTAACTAATTATAAATTATCAATAAAATTATCATTAATTCAAAACATAGATGTCCAAAGTAGGAGAATCTACTCATGTTTTTTTCTTTTTCTTTTATTTAAGTTTTAGAACATAAAATAGGGGGTCCAAAATCTTAATGCACGTGGTTTTTAATGGACCCTCTAAGTGATCTCCCCAAGCTCCAATTACAGTGATAGTTTTCCCTTGTATAGTATTGTATTGACATTGTAGTTTTCATTCTCCGAGCCACATTGTGAAAACTAGAAATTAAATTCCTTAACAATTGTTTGACCCCTAAATGCCTGTGACTATGTTTCACCAACCAAATGGGTAGTTTTCATAGCAAGGAAAAAAATAACTAAAAACATAATCTTGGTGCAACTTAATGTAGGATCTAACAATAATCTACTTTATTATATTGTAGAAAAAAGTTGAAAGATACTTATAGCACAAATTGTGAGATTATAAGATTTGAAGTCAAAAACAATTTTTTGGGGGGGCATTCAAATTTTGGGCGGCTCAAATTAGATGGAGCTTTTTGCACCAATAAATCTCACTGCTTTCATTGTAATTTTTTAAATTGAATTTTGTAATAGAGTTGGTCATGTCGTATGCCTACAATTTTTTATGACATTTTGAATTGGGTAACACATACTACAAATTTAGAATAAGAAACTAGCTTCAAGAAAACTCTTGTACAAAGCCATTTTTCCAACAACTTTTAACTTCCACATACAAAAATATTTTCAAAATGTGAACAATAAAGTTTTAGATTATAAATAGATGTAGAAGAGGGGAAAAACTAAAGAAATTGGCCAAAAATTGTGGTTTTGACAAGCTTGATCAACAAAGGGCCACTTCTAACAAAGGTGAAGTAAAGGGCAATAAGTAGAAACAATTATTTCTATGGAATGAGGTTGGGTTAGAATTGGCAAGGAAATATATGTGCCCCTCAACCTTTGGGTGGGATCCCAAAATTTTAGTTGCAGTGTAAAAATTATGCCCGTGCTGCCCTCGAGCAAACAAACCTACATATTTCATCATAACTTCTTTTTTTTACAAATTGACATTATTTGAACATTGCTACAGTGGAAAGCTACTCATTGAGCACATATTGATTAATTTTTTGTGGGAATATATTTTTTATTCTACACATACTAGCCTGCCCAAAATTTCTATGTTGCCCAAAAAAACATGCAATTTGGGCATTTAGCGGTTAATCCTATTTGTTGTTATAATAACGTATTATGACAGAGAAATTTCAAGTGCATCTCAAAAAAAAGTATGTATACACCTATCATCCATGGAACATATTGAGAGGCTTCCTGTATGGATTGATAGGTGCAGGAGAACATTCGATAATGAGAAACCAGATATAAACCGAGTTTTGACAAGGGCGTATACAACAACTATACATACGGGCCTTGCCTGCTGGAGAGCACTACACTCACAGCCTAGAGATGAAGACACACTACAGGAGTTGGAATTGGCCTTTAACCCCTAAATGCCCAAGGCACCCAATTTGGGTGTCCAAAAAATTTCAAGAAATTTTGAAACCGTGTTGAAGGCACGGATTTTATCATTTTCAGGTTTTTTTTTGGAAAATCTACGTGCTGAAGTTAGCTTCACTTTTCAAATTCAGCTTTTTCCATATCTTATTCCAATTTTTTTTTTGGTGGAAGGTTAACCGCAAGCATACATTTTGGTTTGTGAATAGTGTCACAAAGCCTATGAGAAGTTGCCACATTGAAAAGATGGGCATCAAGTTGAGCAAAAGGTGAAGATTTCCTTTGGGCACTCCCTTGGGCAGTAAGGGCCGTTTTTGCTGAAATTTTGACATCTAACAAAATTAGAAAGAGCTTTTGGACTAATTTCAATTGGAATATCTTTGTTATATAAATTAGAATCCATTCACTGTTGATTTTTCCTTCAATCAAATTGATTTTTGGTCAATAATTGAAGCTAAAAAGTTCTTTGTATTAGGTGTTTGCACTTTGATAGTTGCGTTGCAAGCTCATTTGTGAAACTATGATTATGGATTTGGAAGGGGGGGCATTTGTTTTGAAGTAACAAGAATAAACACTAAAGCATCCTAAGTGGCTACTTCCCAATTTTGTATCCAAAAGTTGCCAATTTGCATTAGAAGTCTCGGACGGTTCCAAAAAAAGCAAAAAATTCTATACTTATCATCATTCAATCACAAATATCTGAAAATCTGCATGGTCATTTTGGGTTATTTTTAAGTAGCGTCATTTAGAAGCCTTGAAGTTCAAGATTCAACAGTTACAATTTTATTTTAATATTTAATAATGATCTTACAAGGACAATTCAAAAACTTCAAAAATACATTCCAAAAACAAGAAATACACCCTTGGGCATTTAGGGGTTAATCCCTCGACATTTGTATTTTTAGAATACGCTGAAAAGGGGCAAAAATTTTGCCCCTTCGACGTTGAGGGGTTAAGGCTCAATCACCTCTGTTTTGTAGTGTAGAAAATATCTCTCTGCTCTGGCATTATGTGCCACCAAAGTATATGGTTCCATAGGACATATTATCCTTGAACGTACCCGGGTTTTTTCCCGGTAAGAGTCCCCGAGTTTTCCCCCTAAAAAATAGGGGGTTTTATCGTATTCTTTCACACTGAATTAATACAGAGAACACCGCAGTCTAGGACGTGCCCTGTTTTTTCCCTCTAACGGGGGGTTTTTCAAAAAAATCTTCAACCGATAAACCATACTCTAGTGAACAACCTGAAATATTTCTACTACCAAGAAGGCTTTGTTATGAGGATTGATTTGGTAGAAGAATGAAGAAGACAAGAACCAAGGTCTCAACTCACACCAGGGCTTAAATTTTCTTCTCAAAAGTGAATGTCATAAAATATTCCCGCTATCACAAAGGGGCTTTGTTATGAAAGTTGGCTTGGTGTTAATCCTACGACTGCCTAAGAGTACCAGCGTCCAAAACGTGGGCAATGAGTGAGTTCAAATTTTTCATGTAGTCGTTGTTTGAAACAGATAGTGAAAAACACCCACCCAAACATGTTTAGAAAGCTATTTGTTTCTATTCTTATATTATGTGACTAGTGCGATCATTGCCTTCTGATTTACATGCAAGGCTTTTGAACCAATCCATGTAGAGATGGAAGAAATGACAAACTAGCAAATACTAAGACCTTGTTTTCAAATCTTCTTGGGCCATGGTTTACGTTGCCTCAAAAATTCCAGGATCGACATGCCTTACCCTTTGCACTCTTAGGGCACGGTTCATAAGAACCAAGGTTACAACTTTCACCAAGCTTCTACAAGCATATTTTCTACACTCTCACCTCCACCAGTAATCGGCGGGCTTCACTATTGGACTTATTTTAGACAAATTTGGACCACAGTCTTACGTCACTTTGACACGAGCTACTTTAAATTAACTCCCAAAGGCCCAACTGTCACCTATGGGACAAATGGGACATATAGATCTTGTGCATGTACCTATAGCTAAACTAGTTTGTGTGATTTTTTGAAACTTTTATTGGAGGTGTGGAATTCCAAAACCTAAGCGGGCATCTACTGTTTTCTTCATTTTAACATTTGATGAAGAAGTTATTATGAATTTTCTGAAACTAGGTGAGAAAAGGGCAGTTTGGGCCGGCATGGCCTCTCCTCTATAAGTGGGCGTTGACTCCAAAGAGGGCCAGCCCTTGTGGGCACAAGGTGTGGACACTTGGACAAAGGGGAGTGGAGGGGAAGGTGCCCATCTTGGGGGACTTCAAGTTAAACCTCCTTCCTTTTGCCCCTTGTAAAACTTGGTGCTTTAATTTTTGAGCTCTTTGTGTATTTTTTATTTACTCTATTTTTTTCCAAGTTGTAGTAGGCTAAGATTCCATGGTTTTTACCATTTGGATCAATGTGATTTGAATTTTTGAGTTTTACATAAAAACTCCAATTTTGCCCAGTGTATATGCAAATTTCATGACTTTTCAGCATTGCAGGATTTTACAAAGTATGATGCACACCTCCAATTGATCTAAAAATTCTCCCACACATACCTAAGTTGGTCTTCTACATGAAAAAAATAAATCCTACCTAGGTGTAGAGCAATTTTTTTGATACAAGAGTAGTCAAAGGCTTTTGCAATTTTTGGGCAATAGGGAAAAATACTTTTTTTTGCTTGAGATGTCAATATCTCACTACTCTACATGTAGGAGGAGCTAGTTTTTTCCCCTACAAGTACCTCCCATAGTCTAGGGCAAGATCCTACAGTCGAATTCCAAAAAAAAATCCTACATTTCTACTCATTCCCCCAAAAGAGACTGTTTTTAGTCACTTTCACATAAATAAGGGCTTGGGCCTTTAGGGGTGAAAACTAACAAAAATGGTTGGAAAAATGGATGAAATTGTCAAACCCCTCTCTAGCTAATCATACCATTAAAATCACAATGACCTTTGTAATACCATTTTCACTCTCTGTAATATCACATCTCTACTCTTTGTAATATCACATCTCCACTCCCTATGATGTCATACTTCTAAAATCACAAGGCCCCTTGTAATATAGCATCCCAACCTTTGCAATATCCCGCCTTCAATGTCTGTGATATTACCACATAGATACAATTATCACGTAGATACAACTTGAAGACTTATTGAAATTTTAACTTTGCATTTTATCTGTCATATAAAGTCTAATAAAATTCTAATGGTGAACAAGTAGCGTAGCAAGCGCCAACCATTAATCATACTACAAAAACCACAATGACCTTTGTGATATCACATTTGACCATTGCTATATCACATCTTCATTCAATTTTGGATTTCACAACAATTCCTTTGGTGAATGCGTAGTGTAGCAAGCACCAACTGCTAGTTGTAGTGATAAAATTGCACATAATGGATTATTCTATCCATATTTTTTTCCCTCTTATCTTGTATGTGTGGCTTGACCAACAAAAAAAACAAGAAAAAGGTCCCTAGGATTTTCCAAGTATAGCAACGGCCAATAAGGTCATGCATCTCTTGCAGCTCCAAGACTAAGGTAGACATACCCATAGCCAACCACCTCCCAATACTACACTCTACATTTGAGGTGTTCTCTCCATACACTCTTGAACCCAAAGTGGAGCAATGAATGCCACTTGCACAAACAAATCTTGCCACATGTCAACTTAGGAGCTAGTTTGGGAGGGTTGGGATTCAGACCGTCAAGTACGTGTATAGGAACACATCCAATCAGTTTCAAGGTTAGTCTACAATTGCTTTTAAGATCCTATGAGTTGAAACTTTACCCTTTAATATAAAATATTCTACAATACTTTTTCCCACAAAAATGTTGTTCCATGGTAGCTTGTTGAAAGGCTAATCCTACCAAAAAAATCTTGAATTTTCCAAGAACTTGGGGTACCCCAAACCCTCAAACGGTCGTGTATGGCCCTATGGATCCACTATACCTACCTTACATGGAAGTGAATTTGCAGAAGAAGCATTATTGTACAAGACCCTCAAGAAAGTGTACGTACCATCCTTTTATGGCATCCAAAGAAGTATGTACAACAAAGAATATAATTGACATTTCATCCTCACATTTTTAATATGCAATCTTCATACAATCTTGATCAAGCATACCAGATTTCAGTCACTAAAACTCAAAATCCTATTTTTGGTAAATAGTTTTGTGTCAAAATCATGGTTTTCCAAGAAAGTTGATTAATAAACATTGGTGATGAAATTTTGAGATTTGATTGCATGAATATGTAGGAGACAAGCATTTGCACATCTTCCTTTCAAATAAACATTTCCAAAAAGTTTCAAAATTCCTTCTAAAGAGATTTTAATGTTAAGGTGATCATGACCAAATTTAGTAAAATACATATTTCTTCATGGAAATTAGTTTTTGGCAAAAAAAACATATCATCATGTTTAAAGGTACAAACTTAATCACAATGTATGAGTGTCATAACAAAAACTAATTTCCATGAAGAAATATGTATTTTACTAAATTTGGTCATGATCACCTTAACATTAAAATCTCTTTAGAAGGAATTTTGAAACTTTTTGGAAATGTTTATTTGAAAGGAAGATGTGCAAATGCTTGTCTCCTACATATTCATTCAATCAAATCTCAAAATTTCATCACCAATGTTTATTAATCAACTTTCTTGGAAAACCATGATTTTGACACAAAACTATTTACCAAAAATAGGATTTTGAGTTTTAGTGACTGAAATCTGGTATGCTTGATCAAGATTGTATGAAGATCGCATATTAAAAATGTGAAAATGAAATGTCAACTCTATTCTTTGTTATACATACTTCTTTGGATGCCATAAAAGGGTGATATGTACTCTTTCTTTTGGGTACTGTAGCGTTGCAGAATTCGGGACTGGACTGGACGGAGGAAGTCGTAGCGCAGTAACACAACAAAGATTGGATTGGCACTTGGCATGCAGCTCAATATAGAAAAACTGTAATAAACTTGACAAGCTGCAAAACACCAACAACAAACTTGGCAACATCAAATTCAAAGAAGCAAGCAAATGGAGCAGCTCACCTGCAGAATCCCTGATCAAGGGTCTGCGATCATATCAACGTGGGACTCCTCAACGTAGAATCCACGCAGATATAAGCACATGCATGCAGATGGTGGTGGATTCATATTAACAACAAGACCACCGCCACACCCCCAAATTCAGTATGTTTTTGGTAATCCCAACCTGGATGTTGTCCATGTCAGCATCCCCCAAAACCTAGCCCCGTCTTCTCGACTCCAGAAGAAGGGTTTAGGGCCAGTTTCTGTTGGTAACCGGAATTGGAGGCCCCTCCAAGTTGACCACTGGTAAAAAAAAGCGGGAATTTTTTTTGAATCTTCAGATGCACATTTTTGAGAGCAAGCTTTGGTGTAAGGTATGGAAGGTCTAAGAATGTTATTCGGTTTTTGCAAAGCTAGAGGTTCAAGCCTAAACCCCTCTAGCCCCTATTGAAAATGGGCTCTTACTCTTATATGAAAAGACCATCAAGATTGAAGTCTTTGTAGGAGAGGGTTCAACTATCTAAGTCTAATCAATTTAAATAGCAAATGTTTTAGCAAAGTTGGTTGTGCTATGATATAAGCATTCCGCCAATTCATGGGTTTGAACTCATGACCACCTTACTGGTGGGTTGGGGTGAATTGACCCTCTCATCCCTCCTTTCAAGTTTCCTAAATTAAATTAGGGCTTTTGAATCCAAATGTGGATTCAAGATTCCAAATTTCAAAATTTTAGTGGTAAATTTTTAATGGAAATTTTTTAAATTCTTAAAATCTTTGGAACATGAAAAAGCATAGCTTTTCACCATGGCCCCAAAATCTCATAAAGCAAATGATTGAGCTCTTGGCCCCATTCATCCACGCAAAGAGCAGTGAGAAGGTCACTTCACCTTGGCCTCATTGGTGTGCCAAGGCCAAAGTCAGTAAGCCAAAAAAAGAAGTTTTTCACAAAAGGAAAACAAAGAATATCAAGAATAACTGAAAGTGGTGAAATTGATATATTTGTAAATGTAAATTGTTTGTCTTAGATGCAGTGAAGCTACTACTATAGGTTGGTAGCAGATTCGGCATAAAATAATTTCCTAAAATTTTGCCTAATTGTTCTATAAATTATTCTCCAAAAATGCCCAATGTCACACAAATCAAAAAATTGAAATGTTGAATATTATAAAAGTCATTAAACTTACTAACAATGGAAGGTCAAGGTTGATTCCAAGAGGGCTCAATCTATTGCAAGTTTTATACCAAGGGCTAATTTTAGAAAGTAGAAGATGCTTAGAAAAAGGCTTAATTCTACTAAAAATTTGATTGAGTGCCAAATAATAACAACTTTTTTTGAAAGTGCCTAAACTTGTTTAATTATGAAATCAGATGCCTAATTGGGTTTTTCTCCAAAAAAAATTGGTTCGGCAGACCTGCCGAATCTGCTACCAACCTACAGTATTCCCTTATGGAGAATCAATTCAGCCTGGTTTATTTTGAAACTAATATTTAACAACCCTAGTTGAGCCAAAGAAGGGACCTTTACCCTCCGTTCCAATGTTTAATTCAATGTTGAAATTTGCATTTCTTGCAATGTATAAAAACAATGCACTATTCTCTAACTTTTTGGTTGCTCAAGTGCATTTTATATAAAAGTTGTTTGCAAAAACAAACGTGGATTTTGGAAAACAATTGAAAAATCTGGTGGTAATTCTCATTTCTTCTGCATCTACTACTGTTTATTTATTTATTTCATTTCTGGCCCTATGATCCCTTTTGATAAAAGATTGAATTTTCATGACTGACCTTTTCAATTGTATTATGGCCAGGTGCATGATTATAACCCAAGTGCAAAGGCACCAAAATCAACATTTAAATGAATGTCACCTCTTGAAAGAAAAATTGGCAGCTTCTATTATGTGCTGTACGCTACAATAGGTAATGTTGGGAGGTACATGTTTACAATTGTAATTTCCCAAAGAATTTAAAAGAGTAAATGTGGGATCTTGTACTTACCTTTTTAGACAAGCTCCCATGAAGAATCTAAACTTATGATTTATAGAGATCTAAAAGATTGTAATACTCAAACTTTTTGGTGCTTTTGAGGAGTTCGTCGTGTTCAACCATGTTGAATGATTCGTTTAACCCCTAAAGGACCGAGCAAAGTTTTCACCAAAAACTCTTCCAAACTGCCATTTTTAGAGCATCAACCAAGTTTGAATACAAAACCATTTTTATGCATATGTGATCAAAGGATTTTGTAGAAGAATGGTTTTAGAAGATGTGGAAAAAATTTCAGAGTGTTTTACCACGTGGATTGGAAGATATAATGGTTTGAATATTCAAAAACGTCTTGTGAAAAATCGGGCAGCTATCTTTCAAAAGGTGAAATTCCTAAGGAAAAAATGCCATGTGGGTGGTGCTCCTCTAAATTCCTTATTCCACATAAGTAAAGTACATGTCAAAAAAGTTTCAAACCATTTGGAGTTGTTTAACATATGGAAAAAAATGAGTAAGTAAAAAAAAGTAGAGAATGATTCAAAACACTAAATTGTTAAGAATTTAATTATGGAAATGAAAAATGCCAATCCCAATGGTCATAATGTTGTCATAAACAATATTCATCTTTTGGTTTTATATTTTTCCCGAAATGTTGAAAATAGAGTAAAAGAAAGGACTTCAAAGTTAATTTTGGAGTAGAGAATCCATAACTATCCGCAAACAAAAGAACCTCATAACTTCCATCTCGTTGATCCAAACATAATGATTTAAAGCTTCCTACATTTACATAACTCTCCTAAACCAATTTTAAATTTTTATTTTTGAAAAAGATGATTTTTAAAAATCTGCCTAGGCTGCCCGCTGAACGTAAAAAACAACATATAAGGCCATAACTCTTTACTCATAATTCCATATGTTATGAAATTTAGTGCATATGAAAGACAAACCTTGTCCCCACATTTTGTTAAAATTTCAGCCTAAAATATGAAAAGCTCCAATCACAGGTACCTGCCCAAAATCGCTATGCTTCTAAAAAAGGGTCTGGTCCTTTAGGGGTTAACCCCTAAAGGACCATTGTCCCTTCGGGGGACAAATGGGATTTTGGGCAGGTACCTACGACTTCAATTTTTGTCTTAATTTTTTGAAACTTTTTTTGAAGATAGAAAAACACATTAGCTTTTGGGGAATATAGTTTTTATTCCAATTGATGCCAAGGAGCAAAAGTTATGCCCAAATAAGCACAAATTTGGGGACTAGGGGCAGCAAAAAAAATTCTTATAAAAACTTGAAAAAAAATTTAATATTCTTTTCTTATAGATTATATCTTTGTCTACATCTGAAGCTTTGATTCATTCCATTTGGACTAGTTATGAGAAAGTTATGGACAATCTTGTTTTTCGGGCAACGCAAGCATCTTCTTGAAAAAATAACTTGTAAACTTCATATTTGTATGCAGGTCTAACATTTTTTTTTTTTTTAAATGTTGGAGAGGGTGAAGTTTGCTTTCTAGAACAATCTCACCATTGGGATTATTGCATTTCAATTCTAGTCCAGGGTTGCTATCAATTTAAGTTTTTGTTTGATCTCATACCTTCTTCTACCTAATGTTTTTTTAAAGAATGAAAATTAATTTTTTCTTTTAAAAAAAATTTCCCGAGATTCCCAACTCAACTTCCCACCATGCAAAAATAGAATTCCAAACTCTATGGTGCAAAAATTTTAAGTTAAAAATGTTCAAAAATAAAAAATCTAGTCAAGCAAGGTGCAAAAAAAGTTCATTTTTACACTTTAAATGCACATATCTCCCAATTTGTGTGGTTAAAGTTATTGAGTTTTGTACAGCACATTCTTATAGTAGTCTAGTACAAGATCCTATGGTCAGATATGCAAAATGCCTGATTTTCAAACTTTTTTACTCTTTGCCATAGAGGTGGTAGTTTTGAGTGTCTTTTGACAAAATAAAGGCCATGGTCCTTTAGGGGTTAAGATATTCATTATCTAAGAATGGTTATGTGTTTTATTTGATATCAAAAACTCCATTTATCTATATAACATAATTGAGTTTACCCATTTGGCAATCCTTTAACCGCAACCCTTTTATTGCTTGGGTAAATAAATATGCGCGGATAAAAACTTGTATAGGTAAAAACTTGCGCAAAAAAAAGTATGGTTAAGAATCTGTATGTGTAAAAAATGCATGGGTAAATAACAAAAATATATTAAAATTTTGCACAAATAAATACTATGTGGGTAAAAAGTTTGTGTAGGTATAAAATAAATAATATTTTTTTGCATGAGATTGAAAGCATTCCTTTTAGTGCATGGATCAAAATATGTGGGTATAGAACAAACAATACTTTGTGCAAGGAAATGTTTTGTAAACTAAAATAAAGGTTTTATTGCATGAATAAAGTTTGAAATTGGAGTGCACAAATAAAAAGTAAGAGTTATTTTCTTATGAGGATAAAGTTTTGTATAATTCGACTTGAAATTATTTTGAGTCCAATCGGACCAACATGTGCCTATCCTATCTCGTTTATATTACAATTTTCAAATTCCATTGCATTCTAATTAAAAATAAAAATGTCCCTTCATAATTGAGCTTTTACATTAAAAAAAATCACTCAATCTCTAACTTTAATGAGCCAAGAATAAGATCTAAAAAATAACATATAAGAGATGATGTTGTGTTAAATTAATCAGAAACGCAAAAAGTATAAGAGCACATGTAGTAGTGGAGAATGAAAGTAAATCTCCAAACCCAAGCTTTAAAGGAATTTGGCCAAAAAAAACATGATTAAAATTTTGGCTTAGCCCTTAAAGAAAAGCTAAAACAAAAATAAAAATAAAAATTGTTGCTTTTGGTAAATGAGGCGTTTAATGACTATTTAGATTTGGAACTTCACGAGGAAAAAATGCCAGGCTTGAATGTAACATTTCTTTATTTCCAATGTAGAGCAAGTATGTCATATCTTTGAAAGGCAAAGACAAAAAGAAAAAAGAAATCCAGTTTTTTTTTTTTAAACATAATGGTTCTGAAGTTTTTTTTAAAGAATATGTAATCTCTAAAATACAAAAGTCTCATGGATCTAAGATGAGCAATTTTTATTGATCCTATCAGTGCTCGTTAGTAAAATACCCAAAATTAACCTCAAGCCAACCCTTGTGTTCAAAGTGTGTACCTTTTATGTAGAGTCTATAAGGAATACTTTCCAAGAAGGTTGCAACTAGGTGTAATCACCTTAGGGTGTATATCATACTACTAAAATCACAAGTCCCTCTGTAATATCACATTTTCAATTGTTGTGATACTATAGATACAAGCACATTGACCTCCATAATATTACATCTCTACTCTTTGTGATATTAGATACAATTTGAAGATTTATTAAAAAAATTACTTTGCATTCTATCAAACATATAGAAATCCAAATAAAATTCTAATGATGAATGCATAGCATAGAAATTGTCAATAGTCTATATACTCCCTCTATCCCAATATAAAGCATCAAATTAGGCATAGTTCTTGTCCCACTAAAAAGCTCCCTTTTGCTAATTTCAATTGCTAAGAAAGTGTTTGTCATGTCCAATGATCTCATGAGGGTAAGTTAAGCAATTATAGAGCATTCCTCTCCTAACAAGCTTGGCCTTGCTCATATGAGGTACCATAGTTGCTACCAATTTTTAAATCATCAATAATGAGGAGCTAGCAACATGGACAAATATGGTACTTTTTTCATGGAATTTGGATGCCCAAACAGCAACATCAAAGCTAGAGCATTTGGTAGATGGTATATTGATTCTAGAACGCATGTGTCATTAGTACAAAGAATAAAATAATGAGGAGCTGGCAACATTCACAAACTATACACAAATATGGTGCTTTTTGCATGGAATATGGATGTCTAAATGACAATATAAAAATTAGAGATGTTGCAAACATTTGATAGGTGGTATATTGATTCTAGAATGCATTTGTCACTAGAAAATGACTAAAACTACAATTAATCCCTCAAGAAAAAGTTTTTTGGAGCTTTATAATGAGACAGAGGGAGAATATATTTTATATATATATAGGGAATTGCTAAAGCCACATCCAAAATTGCTAACGTCACACCCCAAGGTGTGTCAAGAACAGACTCAAAAACAAAAACATAGTAATGAAAGCAAGGAAACAAGGCAAGAACAAAAAAGTATACTAGAACTAAGAATTAAAGATGCATTATAGATGGTAACATTACGAGACAAGGCAAAGATAGGAAGCTAAGGCTTGACGACCAAAGACTAAGGTGGCAAGATGAGTTGTTGAGATTGAGGAACCTCTTAATCTCAATTCTATATATACTTGAGGACTAAAACTTCACCATCAAGTTTTGGAAATTGTTTGATGAACTTCCATAGGTTTTGAAGTTTTTTGAGAAGCTTCCTCTAATTAGTTTAGAAGGTGCTCAAACTATTTCTACTAGGAAGGAAGTTTCTTGAGAAGCTTCCAACATTCTAGAACCTTCTAGGAATTTCTAACTTCTAGAACCTTCTAGGTCAATCTAATGTTTTCAAGATTCTTAACAAAACTAGTTTGCTCATGTTTGTAACAAGGTGTGTTTTGAACTTGGAATTTGAGAATTTAATGTTGATTTTCTTGATTGGATCAAAAGATTAATTTCACCTCTATCATTCTAAGGTTTTTTTTAAGGTGTTTGAATTTGAAATTAAAAATATAAGACTTTTGAGTTATTAAAAGCAGAAATACATCAAAAATATAGCAATGGTGCAATAAAATTTCAACAAAAATTGTATTTATTCTTCTTTCACTCAAGAAGGTAGTAATGCTATGATTGAATGAATGATGAACCACATGAATAAAGAAGAACAACATTAAATTCTCCGATTACATGCTCATAGGGATGTGCCGTTAGCAATTTTGGGTCTTCGGGGGTCAGTGTGTAAAACAAATGAGGGGATAAGTGCAAACACCAAGTAATTTTTAGGGGGGTATTCATTTTTAATTTTAATTTTAAACACGCTATCATTATATAATTTTCTACTTTGGGTTGTTAGAGAAGGCGCTTGCATTACTTATAATTCTAAAGTGATATGAATAAATGATATCTTAACTTAGGTTGAGAAAATTTTATTACAATTTATTTCTACATTAAATTTCTTTCAAACTTTTTTTTTCCTAATGACTACTTACAACTAGAACTTAACAAAAAAGTGTGATCAATACTATTACTGTATCTTTAATAAAAATTGTCAATGACACTCATTTACTAAGAAGTTATTAAATGATTGACCACCTTGAATATGTCACTCACAAGACAACATCATTTAATACTTTTGGCAAAAAATAAAAATAAAAAAGAAGATATTCTAAGTTTAATTTTTTCTAATTGGACTTAATTTTCTATACCATGTAGTAGTTTGAAGACATGTCATGACATTTTTGTATCTTATAGTATAAAAAAATACTATGACTTTATCTCAAATATTTTTTAGACACCATATCATTTGTTTGCACATAATTTTCTATTATTACCGCTCACTACCTTCCTTGAGTTTTGGGTGTGACTTTAACAATTTCCTATTTATATATAAGAAATTGATAAAGCCACACCCCAAACGAGAGCTCAAATGACTAAAGTGCAAAAATATCAAATTCAACACTATATAGTTCACTTTTTTTTATTGATCCCGAAGGTAGACGTCATAAAACATTTTGTATCAGTTTTGTTTAATTTAGCCTTGTTTGTGAACACGGGTCAAGAGCACACCAGGATCTAACTTAATCCTGGTCAAAAAAAATAGTACATACTCGTTCATGTGAACGTTTATAAAAATTAAAGAAATAGCAGATATTTCCCAATAGCAAATCCAGAGGGAATCAACAACCTGGGACTCCCGGTATTACAGTACCTCAAAAATCTAATGTTCATGGATCTGAAAATGAATTTAACCCCCCGGAATTTTGTTGTTGTTGCTAATTTTACTTTTTTATTTGATTTTGCCTGGGGTAAGGAATCCAAGAGAATGGCAACATTCCGAGTAATAATTCCCAGGAAGGGAGTACCTTCCAGAGGGGCAGGGCAGAGGCAGGGCCCCATGATGAATGGGCATTGCCCCAGACATGAGTTCCGGGAATGATGTCATGTCCTGGTACACATCCATTTCCCAATCATTTGGCCACAACTGTACTACTACTGGACATGACCCGATCTGGCTCGGGCGGGCTGGGCAGCGCAGGGCTAAAAAAAAATACCCCCTCCACTCAACAAACTGTGGAGCATGTCTTGTCAAGCCCCTTGCGAACACAACAGCCAAAAGAAAAATTGGTTGGGGCCATGAGAGCAAACTTGATCATAAAAACTTACCTTGTCAAGTCCCAAAGCAAAGGTTGATGATTTCTCTGTACCCCCAAACAAACAACCGGGTAGTTTTCCCCAGGTAAATCCCTAACCAGTAAACCGCAACTGCATGTACTTTGTATAGACTTTCAAATGTTTTTAATTGCTATTTTTCTTTTTCTTTTTTCCTTTCAAGTTGCTTTTGTGGAAATAAGGGATCTCATTTTGGATAGGGCTCCCTTAAGTATTATTTTTAAAATCGAGTGAAAAAACATATGAATTTGTCATATCTCTTCAAGGAAATCATGGTTGAATTTACAAAAAGTTGATAAAGATTGTGACCTAACCTACAGAATACTGTAAATTAGGTCACATTTTTTGTCAACTTTTTGTAGATCCAACCATGATTTCTTTGAAAGCTTTCAAAGAAACATTTGCCTCCAAACATTTGCCTCCATAACCCTTTAGTAGACGAGTATGTGGATGAATGTGAATGTGCCCACGTGGATGCATTCTGGGGTGCGCTTTGCTTGACCAACGAGAAAAACTAAAAAGACTTCCTGACTCCTCATGTTGCCAATCCCTATAAAAGGGCTGCTCCTAAGTCTTTTGCCGAAGGCATCACTCAAATCCAACCTTGTCATAAGTTAGCCAATTATTGGAGATTGTAATATTGCCAGGTGGCCTCCCATTTTGGATGAAGAGTTTGATGAAATTGTCAGAGGTGATAATAACATCCTATTTAGATGGAACCAAGGATAATTATCCAGTATATGCCTGAATGTGCAAACATGTGGCTTCCCCAAATTCTCGATTTTTTGCCATTCTACTACAGTCTGAAATATCTAGAAAAGGGACGGGCTGGTTAGAGGAGGAGCTTGGCTGAATTTGGGCTTCCGAGCTGGAAAAAAGCAAAAGGAGTTGAGAAAAATCAAAGGGAGCTGGAAAAAAGCAAAAGGAGTTGGTCAAAAGCAAAGGGAGTTTGAAATTCTTGTGGGGCAGTGGGGATGATAGTGTAAACCCGATGTGTTATCTCTTTCATGGAAATTTGCAGTGCTGTCTGTATTGAGTTTAGGATTTGCTTCCTTTCCACTCGAATGCCGAGAATGCAGAGATTATTACAACTTCTTGTACAAGGAAAGGGTACATGAATGATGGCCCCTAATCAGAGACACTTGACATGATTTACTTGGGTGGCCAAGGAGATTTTTAATTTGGAGACAAGCCACAACCAAGCCCAAAACAAAACACTAAAAACAACAAACATAAATGGTTTCAACATAAGCTTAAACAGTGATAAACAACTACCTTCGTCCCAATTTGTTTGGATCACAGCTTTGTTTATGGTATCCCTTTGCTTGTATTCAACTCCGATGTCTAAAATATAGGACACTTCAATTTAAGCTATGGGCTTTGCTAGGTTCCGTTGAGGTACTGGAGATTTTACCTGTTGTTTCTAGTGCAAATTAAACCTTCCAAATCTAAAAATCCAATAATTTTCAAAAGGATTAAGATTGGTGTCTACAAATCAATTAAAATTGAAGGAATAAGGTTGAATGTCCATAACACTATTCCAAATGAAAATGTATGTGCATTATTAAATTGATTTGACATTACACTTGCTATTTTTTAAGTGTAAAAAAAAATCATATGGATAGTGTGTTTTAGCACCTTTGGTTTTTCCCCTAAGACCAAATTGTGATGCTCAAAAGAGTTCCTATCACTTCTGTGCAAAATTAGTACAGAAGAGCTACCTTGAAATTTCTAGAACGTTTTATATACTAAGTATGGTAAAGCTCGATCCTCTTCCCACTAAGGGTTCACGGTTGCTTTTCCAGAGGGAATCGCTTCCAAAAAGCTCGTACTTCATTCCCGTGAACGAATAAAGCGAAACACCGCAGTCTCGGGCTGATCCCGGTTTTTTCCCCGCAAAGGGGTTTTTTTAAAAGTATGGTAGAGCTCATGGAAGATGAGAGCTTGTAACTACGTTTATGAATTTAAAGCGACAAGGAAATTTGATTTACACTATGATGTTCTATGTTGTAATGTACGCCCCTGTCGAAAGTACAAGTTTCTTAAAGCATACTTCGTATCTTACTTGAATTTTCTTTGTTATTTTCGGTACTTCCAAAATATTACCAATAAACCTATTTAAAATCTTAAGAAAGTGTTGGAGAAATGTGGTTACATCTTTGAAAATTTGAAGTATTTTTTTTAATAGAGTGGCAGAATGGAGCATATAAAAAGGAAGAGTTTCATGCTTGATTGATGGACATAGATTCCATTCTTAACCTCTTCCATTCTTAACCTCTAAAGGCCTTTGAATTTTGAATAGGTTTGTACTACTGAGATTCATCATCGACTATTTTGATTTTTCTTTTACAAAATAGAGTTTTGTAAGGACTACTTGGGAGTAAAGCTTTTGTAAGAAATAAAGTTTCCAATTCAAAATTTATGGGAGATTTGGAATAACTTACACAAGGAGGGGTAGATTGAGCATGTCAATTGCCCTTAACCCTCAAATTTTTCAGCAACCCAAAATGGGTTGATTGTTTTTTAAGATGGCCATTTATGAACTTGGGAATGTAAAGAGTCACTTGAACTTTGGCTCATTAGAAAGAGAAACAAGTTAGCTATGTAGGGGTGTTTTCAAAATTTGAAGAAGACTCAACATTGAATTTACATAAATTTTCAAACCATGGGTGGTCTTGGAGTTGTAGTGTTAAATTTTGGCCCTAGATTTGTGAAAGTCTTCTATTTTACTCACAATTTTTCAAATTTAAGGGTGAAGTGGTCACTAGTGCAAGACCATTTTCTCACTCATTTTTTACCCTAAAAATACAAGACTTGTTTCTATGCGTGTGAAACTTGGTTACCTCAAGAATGAGCATAAGATGCCAACTTTTTTAATGTTATGTGTCCAAAAGAGCCAATCAAAGCACAATTTCAACTACTCCAAAACATTGGTTTCCTTGTTGTACCCTTTACATTTTTGTTATAATCTTCCAATCTAACCCTTGGACTGAAACCAAACTTTGTAAAGATGACAAGGACTTGGCTTTCTACAAGATCTTACAATTACTTTGGTCTAAAAAGGACTCATCATTCTTTAAGCTTCACCCTTTCATAACTTACAAATCGAGGTTCAAAACAACTTCTAAATAGCTAAAAAATTTAAGGGTTAAATTGTGTTTGACATATTTACACAAGTTTTCATGGGCAATGAAGACATGAGATGCACTCTACATGGACTTGCAAAGCAAACATGTGTTAGGAGTTCACAATACACTTAGTTTTTTTGCAAACTAAATTTCCAAGGCATGCTTTTGTAAATAAAACTCCAAACTGTAGATTGAAAGCTTTTGGCTTTATTGACAATCACCAAAAATAAAAATGAAAAGAAAACAAATTTCTAGTAGCTATCGCAGTTCAAAAACCAACATATTTATCTAATCCACTAATGGTTTGGGCACACTCAAATAAAGGGTCTTGGTATGTTTGCTTTGAATCTCCAACATGTTCCCAAGTTTGTTCTCATTCTTGGGAATATTTGGTCCCTTGCTTCAATCATCTAGTGCTCCTTGTGAATGAAATCAATTCTCATCAAATTAAGGGTATGTTCACACTTGGTTGTAAGAGTGGTAATAGTGAAGAAAAATTAGATGCATTTGGACACATCTTTAGACTGCATTCATATTTGCTAATACCCCTCCTAACACCAAGTGTGAACATACCCTAAGACACATTAGAATTCCTTTCTAGAACATTAAATTTTCTCTATTCAAAATGCAACTTTGGAAAGCCCCAAGGACAAAAGGGTTTCACCACATACCCCTTCTCCTAGTAAAGTTATCATCTTTGCCGGCTCCTAGGAAAAGTTAACCCTTAAATTTTTTAGCTATTTAGAAGTTGTTTTGAACCTCGATTTGTAAGTTATGAAAGGGTGAAGCTTAAAGAATGATGAGTCCTTTTTAGACCAAAGTAATTGTAAGATCTTGTAGAAAGCCAAGTCCTTGTCATCTTTACAAAGTTTGGTTTCAGTCCAAGGGTTAGATTGGAAGATTATAACAAAAATGTAAAGGGTACAACAAGGAAACCAATGTTTTGGAGTAGTTGAAATTGTGCTTTGATTGGCTCTTTTGGACACATAACATTAAAAAAGTTGGCATCTTATGCTCATTCTTGAGGTAACCAAGTTTCACACGCATAGAAACAAGTCTTGTATTTTTAGGGTAAAAAATGAGTGAGAAAATGGTCTTGCACTAGTGACCACTTCACCCTTAAATTTGAAAAATTGTGAGTAAAATAGAAGACTTTCACAAATCTAGGGCCAAAATTTAACACTACAACTCCAAGACCACCCATGGTTTGAAAATTTATGTAAATTCAATGTTGAGTCTTCTTCAAATTTTGAAAACACCCCTACATAGCTAACTTGTTTCTCTTTCTAATGAGCCAAAGTTCAAGTGACTCTTTACATTCCCAAGTTCATAAATGGCCATCTTAAAAAACAATCAACCCATTTTGGGTTGCTGAAAAATTTGAGGGTTAAAGCATGTTTGAACAATAGATTTAGCACCCATAATGCAAAAATTTCCACAACAAATTGTCAAAAAGACTTGAAACTTTTGGGTTGAAGACAATAAAACTTTTAAAATAACTTCAATAGATCACATCTCTTGATCCATATGGTTGCACTTCAAAAAAAAATTACTTATCTTTTATGTAAATTTAATGCAAGAACTTCTAATTAAATTTCCAAAAAAACAAAATGAACTAGCTAGTTCTTAACCTTGAAAGCCTTGGGGCCTTTATTTTGTCAAAAGGGACTCAAAAATAACATTTCTATTGCAAAGAGTAAAAAAGTTTAAAAATTGGTCTTTTTGCATATCATATTGTAGGATCTTGTACTAGACTAGTATAAGAATGTGGAAAAAAAAATTCAAAAACTCTTACCGCACATATTGCAAGATACAGTACATATGCATTTAAAGTCTGAAAAACAAACGGTTTTGCACTTGCATGACTAGATTACTTGACTTTGAACTCTTTTAACTTAAAATTTTTGCACCACAAAGTTTGATGCTAAATTTTTTATGCTGGAAATTTGAGTTGAGAATATTTGGAAAAACATCAAAACAAAAAATACTTAATTTTCATTTGTCAACAAAATACTAGGTAGAAGGTATGAGATTGAACAAAATCTTAAATTGTTAACATTTGTACAATGGAATTGAAACACAATAATTCCAATGGTGAGATTGTTCTAGCAAGCAAACTTCACCCGGTTTCCAACAATTTTTTTTGAAAAAATGTTAAAAGCTTCAGATGTGGACAAAACTATAATTTATGAGATTATTGTTATTATTATTTTCAAGTTTTTTTTTTTTTTTTTTTTTTTTTTTTTTTTTTTTTGTATTTCTGTGCTACACGATCTCCCCAAATTTGTGCTTATTTGGCCATAACTTTTGCTCTCGGGCATAGATTGGAATCAAAACTATATTCCCCAAAAGCTAATGTGTTTTTCTATATTCAAAAAGTTTCAAAAAATCAAGACAAAAATTGAGGCCATAGGTACCTCCATGAAATCCCAAGGGGACAATAACTTGGCTTGAGGGTTTAACCCTTGAGCGCCCAAGTGACATTATAATGTCTCTCAAAAAGCTGGGTCAACTCAATTTTGACCAATATAATCTCATTGCACGTTTGGTGAAACCACTTCCAATCGAGTCCAGCATGATGGAGATGCATTCCACTAACAATTCATATGGTCGAGTCTTGTGGATTGTATTTTTCAATCCACAAGGGCACTTTGATTGCACACAAGTCAAACTTTTTTGTTTCAGCTCTGGGCGCTCAAGGGTTAAGATTAAAGGATTAGAAAAAGACAGAGTTTGACTTTTGAGTGTGTTTTGAGAAATGGACTTGGTTCTTTAGGAATCAAAGGAATCACTTAATGCAAATAGATAGTACATGCAACAAAATGATAATTTAAATGCAAAAACAACTACAATGACAATAGAGTAGGGTTTTGTTTTTGGGTTTTCTCACCGATGCTTGGGTGGCATTTTTTGAAAATGGTTTGTAGCTTGCTGGCTCCATCCCTATTTTGGTTGGAGTTGAAGGTGGTCCCAACTCATGGATTTTTGGAGCATCATGGGATTTTTTTTCGTAGGTAAACAATATTCATTGGTCATTTTTTGAAAAGAATCCTTATAACCATTGCCATTACTTAAGTATTGTATTGAACTAGATTAGGCAACACCTCAAAAAAATTAAAATGCTTGAATAATTTTAAAATCATGGCATCAATTTTCAATTTGATAAGGATTTTATGAAAGCCTAGGCTGCAATGCAATTTCCATTATTGCAATCTGGCATTTTTTGAAAAACTTCACCGTTTTTTTTCCTATAGCTTGAAGCTAGCCTCTTTTTTTTTTGAGGCATTTGGGGCTTAAATTGCCCAAAAAAAACACTGCAGTAGAGGCATTAGCTTACTGTAACAAGAGACTATTTTTTTGTTTTTTATTTGCAATGATTTGTTTATGTGTATTTTCATTTTTGGATTATGTCAATTTGGAACTGATCTTGGTTTAGTTATAGTATTTTATAAATTATATTTTCAATTGATACCTAAAAGGTTTTTTTTGACAATAAAATAAAAGCGTAACCATGAGGACTCTAGACTGCATTTAATACAATTAACTGTAGCTTCATTTTTTTTTAAAGATTACCAACTCATTCTTACCAAAATGAAACTTTTTATTTCAAGAAAAAAAACATTAACTAACACAACTTTCAAGTTACATAATTTGGGATAGACTGATTCTCAAGAGCTCTTATAAGCCTTCGGGTTCACCTGGTTCTCCATGACAAATCCAATATTGAAATGATCATGGCCACAATGTTTATGATTTTAGAAAAAATAATAATGGAGTAAAACACATTGTACATAAGAATTTTCAAATTTTCATTAAAATCCATGCTATGGAAAACTCCACAAGCTCTTGATTGATGGACTCTTCATAAACTCTTGATTAATGGACTCTTCATAAACTCTTGATTGATGGACTCTTCATAAAGGTGATGTTAAAAATGCTTCGTGAGGCAAATTTGAAAACAATTAAACTCTATAAGAATTTGGGCACTAAACCTAATATGCTACATAGGAAGTTAGCATGCTTTATATAAGAAGTTGAAGTGTGTCTAAAATTGACATGCACGTGAATGCACCAATTGTGATAACATTATGGTTTGACTTCTATTCAATAAAGACATCCATTTTATTTGTGTATTTTCTAATTGCACAAAAGATCCTTAGTGTGAAATTTACTTTCATAGATACTTTTAAGTATATTTTATTGATGCTTGTACATATCTAGGCCTCTTCCATGCAAAGTACCAAAGGCAAATTTGTCACACCTATCATCTATGTGTACAACAAATGTACTCTTATAGATAAAATGAGGTTTTCAAAACACTCAATAAATAAATATTTCATTAATATATTAATTTTCATATTAACATAGATAAAAGTGGCTTGGCCATAAACACCTTCTTGTTATTTTTTCATGTTTTAAGAGAGCAGATTGTGAAAGAAACACTAGAAGAGAAGACACAATACTTACACAATATATTACAAAAAAAAGCATGGCTTTATAAAAGTACAATGTTGCACCCTCTTGCAACTTTATCTACACTAAATAGTGCATTTAGGTTGCCTATTTGGTTGCCTTGTCTTAGAAAGTTACCTCATGACTCATCACTTGACCTCTTGGAAGTGCATGCAACTCTCTAGATACTAGGATTTCGTATGCTTTATGACTTACTTTGCTTTTCCACAACACCATTGTTGTTGCCGTATCATTATTGTTGTTAAAAAATATGTATTATACAGCTTAATAATGAAATTGATTGTAGTATCGTTACATATAGGGTAAAATGTGAAGAAATTAGTGTGGCTAAATGCACAGTAGTTAATTAATTTTCAACGAGAGTAAAAAGCTCAATTTTTGGGGTGGATAGTAGTAAAAACTTTGTTTATGGATTTCTTTCAAAGGCAATGGCCAAATGGAGGCTTTCCTAGCAGGAAAACGATCCATTTTAACAGCCTGGGCCCCTGGGGTCCTGTAGTACAGCGTGCTTGTACTGCACGAGACATTAAGCTCGCAGCAACCTGCCAAAGAATCCCATTAACAAATCATGACCGGATGTTTTCTGTTACGTGGCAGTCCATTTACTTGGGGGGGCACAGAGCAACAGAGTTGCTTACAGATTTTTTTAAAAGTAATTCACATAAAAAATCGTAGTTCCTGTCAGCAAAAGTGATTTCGTGATATTTGATACCCAAGCCTTGCATGCTTTAAAGTCTAAACAAAGGATCAGGACAGGAACGCTAATAATACTCGCGCAACAAACTTTTGGGGCAAATAGTTGATTTTATGTCTTAATTACAAGAATGTGGCTTCAAACTTTAATCTCCCTGACCGTCCCACCCCCACGGCCCACCCCTCGGACTCTGGCCTCTGGGCCCCCCAATAGCTCGAAAATTCCCTCAAAATTCGATGCGCCACTATTATAGCCACTGGCAAGAGAAAACAGTGCCTCTCACCATGTAAAATTCTCCACTTGCCAAATCACAAAAAGCAAAGAAAAAGCAGAAGCTTGAACAAGATGATCTCAGAACTAGGAATTAATCTTACTGGAATAGGTAAGGAGAGAGCAACCCAAATCAAAAGTGAGAGAAGAGAAACCAAAGGAATGTATGGAAAAGGGGGCAGTGGGGGGGAGTAAAGAGACAGGGACGGACAAAGGAGCTGCAAGCGAGGGAATCTGGGCTACGTGGCGCCTGCCCGACAATATTCTGTGAGAACTATATTCTGGCGCAGCACTGCAGGCAAGGAACTGGAAGGAAGGACTTGGGGCGGGGGTGATGACGACTGGCAGTGCCGGTCAGATCTCCTGGGGCGGGGGATTTAACGGTCTTTGCGGTGCCTTCATACTCTGCACTTTCGATCCGAAGCTTCTGTTCCATCGCTACTGCCACCACTACTACTACTACCACCACCAACTCTGCCATCGCTACAATCGCTACGCAAGTGTAGGCCCAGCCCAGCAACAACAATCGAAGGCGAAGCATTCGGACGCCTAAGCTTTGCCTCTCTCCCATGTTTTGCTTAAAGTTAAAGTAGCCCCCTTTCTCTGTCGCTCTATGTTTCCACGCACGTGGGTTCTGTATTTCATTTTGCGCATCTCCCAGCTTGTAAGCGGCTCAGCTTCACTGCAGCAAGCACGCAAGCTAGTTAGTGAGAGTTCTTCCCGGTGCTGTTGTGTCTTCAGCTTCGCTTAGATTCACGTCCATGTTTCGTGTTCCGGTGTGAGGTATCTGAAGCGGTGCGCAGGTGTCTGTCTTCCTTTACACGAGCTTAGATTCAGATGCGTGTCTGTTTTTAGCTAGTAGTGCAAGTTTTCGAAAGTGGGGTGAGTGGCCGATCATGTCACTTTGGTGCTGTTTCTGCATGCAGTATCTGGATGGGTAATTAGCTAGTTAGAGAGCCGAAGAGGCGCCGTTTTGGTTCATCTGAGTGTGGGTTTCATGAAGTCGTGAGAAGGTTGGGGGGGTTGCGGGGGGGTGGAATTGAGGGAGTGGGAGATGGGGGCTCGAGCCTTGGAGAGGAAGGGGGGATCGAAGAAGGCGAAGAACAAGCCGCAGGAGGGGAAGTACCGCGGCGTGCGGAGAAGGCCGTGGGGGCGGTACGCGGCGGAGATTCGAGACCCGCACACGCGCGAGCGGCGATGGCTGGGCACGTTTGACACCGCGGAGCAAGCCGCCGTGGCCTACGACCTGGCAGCGCGCTCCATGCGCGGCTTGAAAGCGCGCACCAACTTCGTCTACCCCACGCACCAGACGTGCCTGCTGTCCGCCGCGCTCGCCGCGTCGCGAGCCACCACCACGGGCGAGGGCTTCTTCGCCAATAGCAACAAACCACAAGCAGTCGCTCGACATAACAATTTGGACTGGAACACGGCTCTGGGGTCGTCGTCCCCGCATGGCCTCAGCAATACCTTCACAATGGGACCGCCGGTGGACTCCATGATGGACCCCTCCAGCGAGCCTTACCGACACATGTACGAGTCCGTGGAGCGCCTTGCCAGCGCCATCAGCGATCCGCGTCCGTCGAAATCCTCCATCCTCGATTCCAAGGACGCCGTCGTGCCTCTGAATTCCAGTGGCATCATCAACAAGCTCACGGATGGCAAACGATCTGGCGCGTCCTTGAAGAGAGAGCAGTGGACAGTGCGCGGTATACAAGAATCCTTCCGAAATTCGAGCGCCCATGATCCAGAAGGACGCGGTTGCGTCACCGTCGCAATTGCACCGCCTCAGGTGCGTGACCCATCTTCACGGAATAACCACCTTAAGCTCTCTTCGTGATTTTTTTTAACGTTTTGAACGATGCATAAATACCATGCAATGCTTCTCAGGATCGCGGTGCGCTTCACGACCAGGGCCGTGGTTTGAGTGATCCACCAATGCCGTTGTGCACACTAAAACCAGTTTATCATGACAATGGCATTGTGAGATAGTTTGTTACTCATGCCACAGCATCATTAACTGTAGCACATTCTCGCCTCAAATATGAACTCCACGTCATAGTCGGGATCCCCGGAGGTGTGAGTACTGTAGTGAGCATTCTGATACCTTATCCTTACCAGGTTTGGCTGATGTTTTGGCAGGTGACGTGCGTGGGCGACACCAAGGTGACGGTATCGAATGAATCGACACTGACCAATGCCCGTCCCACGTCGCGAGCTTTGAAATTCCATGAAGACGCGGGCACGCTTGCACAGGTAGTCTCAAAGTACGTCAGCGTTGATATTGGAATTCTCCGCGCCGTGCCCTCGACTTCTGTTGACGTTGAAGACCAGTTTGTCGACCCCAGCCAGTGTTTCCTCTCGACTCAAGTGCCGTACTCCGAGGACTCTGCCACCTCGTCAGTCTCGCCCTCCGGCGACACCGCCACTTCACCGGACTCTGCACCTCCTCTGGCGTGGTTCCAGCTCCCCGACGCCTCCTTTGGGCCTGAGAGCAGCCAAAACCCCGACAATTTACAGAGCATTCTTCCACTCAGTGTTTTTCCGGGGCTGCCAAAATGGACCGCTCACGACGTTATGCCCACCCGGCCTGAAAGCTCCTGGAACGGGGCCACGTATGGAGCACCGTCCGAGAGCTGGAGCACCTTGTGCGAGCTTCCAGCTGCGTGGCAGTACTACACCGACCCCGGCATGGTAGCGAACCAAATGGAGCACGAGCTGGTGGATGTGAAGCGTGAGCTTGCCATGCGAGGCTTCTGCGAGAAAGAAGCAGCAGCAGCAGCATCATCATCCGCCTGGCTTACCTTCCAGGACGACGGGTGTGATGCGTGCTTTTCCAGTGATGACTGGCGGTTCCCTGATGCTGCTGCTGCAGCAGCAGCAGCAGCAGAGAATTCCGCCGTCTCCTGTCTGTCTGATCTCGGTGACGAGTACTTGTGCACCACCGACGTCCGTCCTTCCTCCAGCTTCGATGAGCATCAGCAGCTGTTCCCAATGTACGTCATGGAGGAGCCGACGGCCTGCTACGAGATTCCAGGGCTGTGAGTCAAATGTGCTCTTGCCGTGTCTGCGCTTTCATGAATTTCTGACTTCTCTTGACGGATCTAGTGTAAACATGAGTTTAGGGAGAGCGAGCCTGTTCTTGACCTTTCAGTGCACTACTGTACATACATTCTGTAATTAAGTTGAGATTCCATGCTAGTCACTTGCATGCACATGTAAACTCTCATAGACAATCATCCCAAGTATCTCAAATAACGTTTCTGCAGTTCTCAAACTTTGGAATCATCCAAGCATCTTAGATAACTTTCTGCTGTTATCAAACTATGGAAAAACACAAATTGCTACTTCTCCAAGTTTGTGAGGCTGGGTGAGTGTAATTGGGTGTAGTTGCAGTTTTAGCAACTCTTAATTTCGTGTTATCCGTGATGATTACCAAACCAGGAGTTGTATACGTTTTGCCACGGTGACTTGGGGCAGGTAATGGATGCATGTATACACTCTCATGCAGTTGACTATTTGGATATCACTTTCTCTGCTCCTTTTTGGTAAAATGTCAATGTGGCTTTGTCAACTGTGGGCGTTGTTTTTATCGTACCAGCTATTTTAGAGCATGTTTTGTTTCTAGTGGCTTGTCGTAAGTGCCACGTCTCTGGAGCCACCTTGTCGAACAGTCGTTGAGTCCTAAATGCACCATGTACTCATACTGGTGGGTGTCTCTCGGGTTTGGAGCACCATGTCCCCATTGGCGATTGCAAATCCTCAGTGCTATTGTAGGATTTTCAGCTAACTGGTTACTGGTGTCCACTAAAGAGCCTCATCATTCCATGCAATCCCCGTTCTCGCATTTTCAAGAGCACAGTTCAGTGCTGGTTGCTTTCAAACTCACCCACCTTCTTCTTTTTCCGCTTCTCCTTAGTCGTGACGCGCACCCTCGAATGCATACCGGTAATGAAAAAAATGGATAGATCCGTCCATGTGGGCATGATCATCCAATCTTCATCGAAGAAGTGGCTAACCAAGTGTGCCACTCTTGACAATTTCATCCAGTTTTTCACACAGTTCTTGTGTATGTCGAAGGCAACCTGCCAGTGTCAAAAAGAGGTAAAATTCTGGCAAACTTTCACTCCACCCAAACCAGCTAATCACAGGCCTTTCAAAAGTTTGAAATTTTGGCCTCTCCCTCGTTAACCTATTCCTTACGACAACTCCTGAATTGTAGAGAATCATGAGAAATCAAGTGTCCACTTTCGGTCCAGCGGCACAGGTGGGTACAAGGATAGCCTTTAATAAATTGCAAGTGCACAGAGTCAACCCTACAAGAGGAGTAGGCGAACCGAGCCAAACCAAACCGATAACTGCTTGATGCTAAAAAACAGGAGCAGAACATGGGGACCCATTCTATTAAAAGAGGTGCAGAGTACATGAGCATGAGCAAAGTCGGGTGGGCGTTTGTTGTGCTTGAGTTGAGGGGCGCTTTTACAGCAAAACCAAACTGTGACTTTTTCATGAAACGAGGGAAGGGGGAAATGAGGAAAACCGGGGGTAAAAGGACCCAAGGCCGAATCCGTTGGTTGCAAAATGACTGCTGCAAGTGCAACCCATCCCAGCGGATGCAGAAACAGAAGCGCCGTCCTAGCAATAGACTCATAGGTGGCACTGCATTCGGGAGAGCACATAAAGGGGGTCGAAGATTCTGCAATCCTTTGATTCCTCTCGTCATTAAGAGGGGCTTGCCCCCTCCAGATTCGTCTTCCTGCACGCTGATTGCTACGCTGTGCATAATTGAGGAGAGATTTTTGTGTTTACCCCCCCACACTTCCTTTAATTAAGCCTTTCCACGTTTTAATCTCATCTTTTCTATGTAGTTTTGTGGGTACGTGTCGTTGCATGGCTGAGCCGAGCTACCGATTAGGCTCGACGAGGGCGAGGATGAAGATTCTGGATTGGACGCCAATCGCCATGGACTGCACTGGATTGTAGCCATCCATGCTCTGCAGAGACCAACTTGCTCTGTGGTTTTTTGTTTGTTTTCGTCAAGGTAGACTGGTAGAGCGACTAGCACCCCAGAATGCCCAGAGGTAAGGTAGGAGCGCCCATAAGAGTGAAACTAAGGTTTCTGGGGTAGGAAAATCAGTTGGTGAATTTTGAAAAAATAGTCTTAAGTTAGGAAGAGGAAAACCAAAATATTGACATCAACTTGAAAGTTTCAGTTGCAAGCATTTGTTCACAAAGTTTTTTCAAAGTTCAAAATCATTGAAAATGTATAGTTGTGAGTAGGAGATGTTTTTAGTGTGCTCATTACACTCATAATATTAACATGAGGAGTTCTTAAATAATGAGATGGGGTACTCAAAACTGTCATGCCAATCATTCAAAACCATTATTTTGTCACCCATAACCATCACTTTGTCACCCATAATTATCATTGTCACCCCTAACCATCACTTTGTCACCCTTAACCATCACTTTGTCACCCCTAAACTTTTTTTTAAAAATTGTCAGTCAATGACATCACTTACACAAGTAGGTAAGTTATCCAAGATTGGGACACTTACAATGAGAGGTGCTCCTACCTTAACCCTTTAAATACCACACATATTTTCACAAAATCCATTTGAAACCGGGGCAGTAAATTAAAATGTGCGGTTGAATCAAATATGGACATGATTTCAATAATCCAACCTTACAAATGGGAACTCCACCTTGTTTACTATAAAGTATCAAATTTCCAGCTAGATCTACTGTTGGAGCCTTGGAGGTGAAATATTATAATTATTGAGTGAGCCGTGTATGGAGAATCTCTAGTTCTTCATGCTTGTGTGGTTAACGCTTCATGCAAGCTTTGATTGAGAAGAACCTTACATTTCTAGAAAGCAACGTTTCTCAACTTTCCAATGAGATTAGTTTCACACAAAATGGACAAAAATAGCAATCACAAGGTGTAGCTAAGTGGACAAAAAGGGTCAAAAATCCCACTTTCTTTGCTACTTCGAAATAGTTCTACAAGAAAAATGATAAATGCTATGGAAAATCCAATTGGTGAAAACAAGAAAGAATTGGTCTTTAATGTAGGACAACAAATTTTTAATATGAAATGATAGCACCATTTCAGTAGATCTTCAAATATTACAATTATACTACTACCATATAGAACAATACAAGCATATTTCTTGAGGAATTTGAAAAAAATTAGCACCGCACAATTGAAATTTGACATTTTCTTGGATGTTTGATGCATCGTGTTGTTGCTTTGATCCATCTTTGACCAAATATGGATACATATTTTGAGGTCATGTTGTATAAACATCATTATTTATCAACTCACATGCCTGATTTCATTGTTTTTTATTAGGTTGGATACAAAATTCTTGTGAGCACAAGCATTATGCAAAACCGATTTTCAAATTATTGAACAATTTTACTCTATAAGCCAAAAACCATTCTCCCGAACCAAAATATGGTTTAGTGGTCTCTAAAGGGCTAAGAAGAAACTGGTTAAAATTGGAATGAATGAACGATATGTGCACGTTCATCCAATATGTTTACTAATATAAGGTACATTCATCCGAAATCTGCCAAACCAGGTATTTACGTAAGGAAGGAGGTGGCGATTTCATCTGGTTTTTTCACCCATATTTTCTAGTGTGATGGTCGCCAGTGTCATTTGTAGCTAAGATTTCGGCGAAAACTTGCCACAAAAAAGAACGCTGTGACACTTGCGTTGCAAACTTGCAAATCCCTGGGAAAAAGATCTGGAGGAAATTCGGAGCCTGCGACACTCCGGCGTTCCAGCAACATTTTTTTTCTTCAACACTTTCAGTGCAAGACTTTTGGTGTTTCTCGACTGGAATTCGGGGTAAGCTTATTCTTTGCCAACCACCGGTCCATTTATGAGGAGCGACGCCGTCACTTGTCACTTCGTCAGTCAGTCTGATGCCCCGGATCCCAGAGTTTCAGAGTTTTCGGAAACCTGCGGACTTCCGGTACGAAGTTTGTTGTGATTTTAATGGGGAGGAGCAGTGATCCCAGTTGTGAATTTTCTTAATTAGCGCAAGTGGCTGAAAACACTCCTTTCTGTGCTAAATCATTCAAATCTAACCCCCAAGATTGCCAGGCAGCCACGGGGCGAAAGCATGTTCTGCATTGTACATATGGATCTTTGAGGTAAAATCAAAATCAAATAAAGGGAAAATTTCATGGATATCCCTGAAGTTTGCCATATTTACATAGATACCAGTGGTTTTTCAAAAAGCACACAAATACCCTTGGTCCATAATTTTCAGGCGTTTGTTTTGTTGTGCATGCTACTTCTTTCATGACCAATGTTATCCCCTAAAGGACCAAGTGTATGTTTAATGGACACTTGAGAATTCAGGTAGGGTCATATGAAGTTAATTTTTGTTGGATGTTCTCAAAATTGTTACACAAGGTGTAAATACGTATCCCCAGTGGAAATGTAATTTTTTCCCCAATAGGATGCCTAATTAAAAATATATGTTGCCCAAAAGAATTTGGGCAACTTGGGCAATTTGGCATCTGCGGGGAATCGTATGCTAAAACTCTCATCAACTTTTTAATTTGGCATGTATGTAACTAATAAAAAACAATATACAATTGTCAAAAAACAAAAAAAGAGCTTTTGCATCACATTCTAAGAGGCGTCAAACTTTGTTACCTATGTCCAGGCAGTTTCAAGAAAAAAAAATTCTTCTAACTTCAAGCCTTATTATCTTTCAATCTATAAATTCAAAAGTCTTGAATTCTTTTTCACATATTCTAAATGTTTGTCTCTAGCTTTTTGATGCTCTAACTTCAAAAAAGACTTACTCATTGCATAAGAAATCATGAAAAAATGACTAGTGCATTGCCAATTCACTTTACCTCTTTGCAATGCATGATGATTTGGAATAAGTTAGATTCTATACTTGCTTTTAAAATTTTTCATGAGTGCACCTAACATTGTATACTCATGATTGATCAAAAGCCTCATTTTTGTGTAGAACAAAAAATTTACTCCAAGAGGGTTTGAAGTCTGTTGACCTTGTTTTGCAGGCCTAAAAAAAAGCTGTATTTCTAACTTCAAACATTATAATCTTACATTATACATAGTCAAATGGGCTGAAATTTTTACGCACATTGATTTATCTTTTTAACCACTTTTGTACAGTTGAAAATCAGAAAAAAGATTTTTATTTTCAATTTTGGGCAATGCACTAAAAGTTGGCCATTATTGAGATTTTTCTCAAAAAACATCCTTTGTCCTTTAGGGGTTAAGCTCAAACACTCTAAAGTCTGTAGTTCTTTTTATAAAATTTCATTCACTAATATTAAAGTGTGTATACAAAGATATACAAAATTCTTTTGTCTTAACCCCTAAAGGCCTAAGTGTCCATTCAACAACCACTTGAGAACTTGGGTAGGGTCGTATGGAGTCATTTTTTATTGGATGTTCTCAAAATTGTTACACAAGGTGCAAATATGTATCCCCCAAATGGAAATATAATTTTTTCCCCAATCAGATTCTCAGTTCAAAAATTATGCTACCCAAAAGAATTTGGGTAGCTCAGGCAGTTTGGGCATCTTTGGAAAATCTTATGCTAAAACTCTCATCAACTTTTGAAATTTGGCAAATATGCAACAAAAAAGACATGGTGTACAATTGTCAAAAAACAAAATGAATTGAGGTCTCACATCACATTCTAAAGGGAGTCAAACTTTCATTAGAGGAAAATGAGCTCAAGAAAAGGCCTCCCAACCTTGATACACCACCCTATTTATTGAGGTAGGAGAAGCATAGGTATGGTAACTACACAAGGGTCTCTACCTTGTGTGAAGTACTCAAATGTACCATGCTACATGACAATAGGATTTGATGATGCAAAGCAATATTATAACATGACAACCACTAATGCAAGGACCTCTAGTGGGACACAAGAATAAACTACAATTAGGATTCCCAATCAAGCAAGGACACTCATCAAACAAGAAGAGTATAATATTGTAAAAAGAAATTATACTCATGAAGTACTACATCATGAGTTGCAAGCGGGTATAGGGTATTAGTCTTTTTTATTTGAAAAAGGACATTACATTTAAATGCTTTCGACCACTCTAGCCACCTCCCTTGAGGGCCTTCTTTTGAGTTCATTTTTCCTCTAATGGTTAACTATGTTTGGGCAATTTCAAGAAAAAATGTTTTCCTCTAACTTCAGGGCCTATTATTTTCCAATGTATAAATTCAAAGCTCTTGAATTGTTTTTTCAAGCATTTAAAATGTTTGTATCTAACTTTTCACCATTCAAATTTCAAAGAAATGTTGTCCTCAATGCACAAGAAATCATGAAAGAATGACTAATGTATTGCCAATTCACTTAACTTCCTTACACTGCAGGGCAATTTAGAGTAAGCTAGATTCATAATTTGCTCTTGAATTTTCTCTTAAGTGTACCTGACAAGATTTAGATATCAGTGGAAAAAAAACTTTAATTCATGCCAACCAAAAACTTGACTCCAAAGAGGCTCAAAATCATCTCCTTGCCCATTTGGGCAAGGACAAAAAAACTTTTTTATAAATTTCAAATGCTATAATCTTTCAATTTGGATGGTCAAATGGGTTGATTTTTTTTGCTCAATACTAAAGTATTTTACTACAACTTTGTATGGCGAGAGTTTCAAAAATAGTTTTCAAATTAAAATTCACATCAATATATTGAAAAAACACAAATTTTAGCAATTTTTGGTGAAAACACCCCTTGGGTTTTTAAGGATTGTGGGCCTTTTTGAGGGATAAATGAGTTTTTGGGCAAGCACCTATGGCTAAACTGCTTTGTGTGATTTTTTGAAAGTTTTGTGGATGACGGGGAATTCAAAGATCTATATGGGCATCTAAATTTTTCTTCATTTTGACATTTATTGTAGAAGCTAAAAATGAATTTATAGAAAGTAGAAGATTCTGGGCAGCCCAAAAACTTCTTTAATAGTTATATTTTTTTAAATAAAAATCTGAAATAGGTTCTTTATATTTATATAGACGCAGGGAGCTTTGAATCATTCAATTTTGATTAATGAGATGAGATTTATGAGAAGTTTTTGTTTGCGGATAGGTGTAATTTTGAGAGAAACTACACCTACCTGCAAACAAAAACTTCTCATAACTTTCATCTCATCAATCAAAATTGAATGATTCAAAGCTCCCTACATCTATATAAATCTGAAGAACCTATTTTAGATTTTTATTTTAAAAAATGCAATTATCAAAGAAGTTTTTGGGCTGCTCGGTGTCCCCTGTTTTTCATAAAGTCATTTTTAGCTTCTTCAATGAATGTTGAAATGAAGAAAAATTTAGATGCCCACGTAGATTTTTGAATTCCCCATTATCCATAAAAGTTTCAAAAATTTACACAAAGCAGTTTAGCCATAGGTACATGCCCAAAATCCAATTTGTCCCCCAAAGGGACAATGGTCCTTTAGGGGTTAAGTTTGAGCATTTTGATCTTACAGTTGGTGTAATTCTGAAATTCTGAGAAGATATGCTTCAAATGATCTTATATAAATACAATCCTAATTTTAACGTTAATTGTATTTTCTACTTGCTCAACTTCTTCCATTAACCCTTTAAAGACCACACACATTTTCACAAAATCCAGTAGAAACCAGGGTAGTAAACTTGGACGTGCAGTTGAATCAAACATGGACCTGATTTCAAAAATCCAACAGTAGAAATGGGAAGTACACCTTGTTTAATATAAAGTATCAAAATTTCAACTAGATCTACCTTTGGAGGTGAAATATTATAATGATTGAGTGAGTTGTAGGTGGAAAATCTCTAGTTTTTGTGCTTGTATGGTTTTGGATCTTACTACTTCATACAAGCTTTGTTTGAGAAGAGCCTTATATTTCTAGAAAGCAAGGTTTCCCACCTTTCCAATGAGACTAGTTTCACACAAAATGGATAAAAATAGCAATTACAAGGTGTAGCTAAGTGGACAAAAAGGGTCAAAAATCCCACTTTCTTTGCTACCCAAAAATAATTTTACAGGAAACTTGATAAATGCTATGAAAAATCCAATTGGTGAAAACAAGAAAGAATTGGCCTTAAATGTAGGACAACAAATTTTTAAGATGAAACAATAGCACCATTTTAGTAGATCTTCAAATACTACAATTATACTACTACCGTATAGAGAATCAATACAAGCATATTTCTTGAGGAATTTGAAAATTTCTGGGACAGCACAATTGAAATTTGACATTCTTCTTGGATGTTTGATATATTGTGTTGTTGCTTTGATCTATCTTTGACCAAATATGGATACATATTTTGAGGTCATGTTGTATAAACACCATTATTTATCAACTCACATGCCCAATTTCATTATTTTTTATTTAGTTGGATGCAAAATTCTTGTGAGCACAAGTGTTCTTTAAGGCCAGTTTCCAAATTGCTGCACAATTTTACTCTATAAGCCAAAAACCACTCTCTCAAACCAAAATATGGTTCAGTGGTCTCTAAAAGGTTAAACAAAGTTTCATCTCATACCCTATAACCACTTATCCAAAATTGGCACACACTTATTCAAAGACATTATTTTTTTAGGGATTATTAAAGAGACACCCCATATTGTTAACGGCACACCTCCAAAATTCACCATAACCTTGTAAATTGAAAATTTAAAGCTATTAGTTATTATATGGACTTGAGGAGCTTTTTTGCCTTGATTATTCTAGTATTGTATCCCAAAAATTCAATTTGCAATTGAAAACACAAGATTTTGGAATTACATAATGCAAATTTATAGAAAGAAAGAGTACTGGTACAAGAAAGGTACAATTAAAAATTTGTGTTTATTCTTCAATCTTTCGAGGAGGTGATAACTCCATGTTCAAAGGAATAATGAACCACTTGGATATAGAATTTAGTTCTAAATTCTCAATTTCCATGCTCATGGTGAACCTTGACGGTGTGCAGTTAACAATTTGGAATGTAGCTTTAGTAATTTCCTACTTTTGATTATAATCAGCCATCAGGTACTGGCTTCTTGACGGCTTGCCCCAAATACTCAAAAGTCCAAGATAGATTCCGCGGTTCGTAAAGTATTAAAATTGAGGGGCAGAACAATAACAAAAATTGAGGAGATTTTTTAATCATGGCTAGAGTTCAAAGGAATGACCAGTAGATATGCTTGGCTTCTCAGCTAATTGTAGAAAAGTAATACATGCCTTTTTTTAAAATTTTCCCAGAATACTGGGTAAACATATCTGAGGCTGCACATTTTGTTCATTTTCTTATAATAAATTGAAAGTATGCAGAATCCTCGCAAAGGTAATTGACTGTATAGAATTAGCAAGAGCTGACGAGGAGTATGATATTTTCGGAAAATTGATGTGAGTATTGATGCAGCTTCCTTTTTTTATGGATGAAACAAAGTGCTAGATTGCTGCAAGTTCAATTTAATCCAAAGAAGAAGAAGAAGTGCCCAACCTTTAAAACTCCTTGGTGATGGCCTAACCTTTAAACCTCAATGGCATTGCTCACATGCGTAAGCATTATGTCCCTTCAAGATTGCTAGACCTTCTAAAGAGCACTTAACCCCTAGAGGACCACTTGTCCCTACGGGGGACAAATGGGTTTTCGGGCATGTACTTATGGTTAAACTACTTTGTGTAAATTTTTGAAGCTTTTATGGAAGATGGGAAATTCAAAGGTCTGTGTGGGAATTTAATTTTTACCTCATTCCAACATTTATTAAAGAAGTTAAAAATGAATTTATGAGAATTTTTGTTCGGCGGGCAGCCCTAACACCTTTTTAAGTTTTGCATTTTGTTTAAATAAAAATTTGAGGTTAGTTCTTCAGACTTACACATATGTGGGAAGCTTTGAATCATTCCATTCCAATTGATGAGATAAAAGTTATGAGAAGTTTTGGTTTGCATGTAGGCATAGTTTTGAGATTTTCCCCACCTATCCGCAAACTAAAACATCTCATAACTTTCATCTCATCAATTAAAATTGAATGATTCAAAGCTTCCCACATATAGGTAAATCTAAAGAACCAACCTCAAATTTTTATTTTAAAAAAATGCAAAACTTAAAAAGGTGTTTGGGCTGCCCGTCAAACATAAATTCTCATAAATTCATTTTTAACTTCTTCAATAAATGTCAGAACGAGGAAAAAATTAGATGCTCGTATAGATCTTTGAATTCCCCATCTTCCATAAAAGTTTCAAAAAATTACACAAAGTAGTTTAGCCATAAGTACATGCCCAAAATCTCATTTGTCCTCCAAGGGGACACTTGGTCCTTTAGGGGTTAAGCCTATAAAAACCACCCACATTTTCTCAAAATTCACTAGAAACAAGGGTGGTAAACATCTGAATCATAAAATGGACATGATAGTGTAAATAATTAAACCGTATAAAAGATAAGAAGACCTTAGTTATTATAGAGTGCCAAGATTTTAGCTAGATATACCGTTGGAGGTGAAATATTATAATGATTGATTGAGCCATGAGTGGAAAATCTCTAATTTTTCATGCTTGTGTGGTTTTGGATGTTAACGCTTCATGTTAGTTGTACTTGAGAAGGGCCTTATGTTTTTAGAAAGTAGGCTTTTCCACCTTTCCAGTACGACTTGTTGTACACAATGTAGATAAATTTAGCAATCACAAGATGTAGTTAAGTGGAAACAAAGGGTCAAAAATCCCATTTTATTTGCCACCCTAAAGGGTTTCTACAAGGGATTTGATGTATGCCATGGAAAATCAAATTGGGGGAATTTTTTAAGAGTTAGCCTTAAATATAGGATGACAAATTTTAAAGATGAAATGATAGCACCATTTCAACAGACTTTCAAATAATGCATTTATACTATTGTAAAGAAAAACAATATGAGAGTATGCCTTCAACAATTTGGAATTTTTTAGAATTTTGTAGTTGAAATGTGACATTATATTTGGATACTTGATGTTGTATTGTCACTTTTATCCATTAACCCCTAAATGCTTTGTCAACTGGATTCAAAAAGACCTTTAGTATGGAATTTAAGCCGTTTTCATCTGATTTTTTTCCAAAAGTGATCATAAATACATGGTCTGATGGCAAAAAGCAATCTTGCCAAATACACTCATAATTTTAGGTAACCAAATTTGTGAGAAGATTAAGAGACACGGTGTTAGGTTCCATGCTAGCCCTTCTTGCAATTTTCATGAGGGGACCATGCGTTGTTGACTTTTGCAACTTTGAGGAGCAATCTTATAGGGTGGGCGCTATGACAATACTGTAGCAATATTGTGTAAGGGAGACTCCAATTAACACCCCAATGTTTAAGGGTTAATAAAAAATGAATACAAATTCTGACGCCATACTATATAAATACCATTATTTGTCAACTCACATACCCAATTCCATTTGTATCGTTTCAGTTTAATGCAAAATTCTTGTGATCACATGCATTCTTTAAGACCTAATTCTAAATTATTTAAGAACTTGAATAAGCCAACAACTACTCCAAAATATGGTTGCTTGGTCTCAAAAAGGTTAATCTTTCCATTTAGTGTTCCATGCAGCTCCAAAAACAAACCCTCAAACGCAATGTGGGGATGTGCTTGTACTTGTAATCATAGTATGAATTTGTACCCTTGTTTGTAAGTTTTCCATAATGTACACATGAACTAGTGATTCCTATTCAAAATACATATGAATGTAGAAACATGTGGCTTCGTTATGACATTTATTTTGGCACTCATTAAAGTGTGAATGGGGAGAGTGTCATGATGCAATAATTTGAGATTTTGTGTGGATCACCATGGCTTGCTCTGCTTATAGCAGTCTATAGTGTTTTGCACATGGGCACTAATAGTATTGCTTTAAAAATTTGGAAAAGCCAACAGTGCATGGTGCCCTCATGAAAATTGCAAGAAGGGCAGCTTGGGAGCTAACACCACGTTTTCTGAATCTTATCACAATTCGGGTTACAAAAAAAATGAATGCATCTCAAGAGGTGTTTTTTGTCTTCCATGATGAACCATGTGTTTATGGTCACTTCTAAAAAAATTAGATGAAAAACAACTTTTTTCTGAATCACATAATCTTTTTCAAAGCCGGAGGATGTTTTTTGTCCTCCTCGACGTTTAGGGGTTAAAGAATATTTCTTGTTTTTCATTGCTGACACAAGAATACAAGTAGGTAAGGAAAAATGGATAGAATCAACAACATGTGCACGCTCATCCATACATTTTATGAGTATTAGTAACTTTTATCCAAAAATTGGCAAGCTTGGTGTTTGCTCACTAGGAGTTTGGTGGTTTCATCCATTTTTATCACATTTTCTTTTTCTTAGAGTTATGGTAGCCAATTTCAAAATGAGGTAAGATTGTGACAAAAGTTTGCCTAGAAATTTCCCCGGTTTTGTATGCATTTTTTAGTTGTAAAGCTATGGCTACTCTAAATTAAATACTGCATTTAGGTTGCAGCACAATAACTTTTTAGTGTTTTACACTATATAAATACAAACTAGCACTACAATATATCATCAACAATTATTGCAATAATTTTTTTTAACAACAATAAGGGCCTAGCAACAACAACAATGTTGCAGGATAAACAAACTAGTGTCGGCTAAGCTGCAATCCATGTGAAATACCAATGTCTAGTTGCATGCATCTCTAAGTGACCAAATCATTAATCATGAGATAACTTTCCAAAGTAGGGCAATTTAATTGTTAAGGCAACCTTAACCCCTAAAGGCCCAAGGAGCCCACTTTGGGCTTTATGAGAACTCGGGCAGGCTCTATTGTTTTCATAATTTGGAAAATTTTCATGAAATTTTTAGGATGGATGCTACTCATCATAATCTACATGTGAAGCTTTATTTCATGTCATTCCAATAAGTAATGCAAAAGTTAGAAGGTTTTTTCAATTTCAATGTCAAACCGGGTAGCAAAAAATATATTCTAAAATTTTTATTTTTATTTTTATATGATTTTATAGAATAATACCTACTCAAAAAGAATTGAATCACTCAATTCCAAATAATGTGGTAAGAGTTAAATGGAGTTTTCTTTTGCGGGCAATGAAGGTAGGAAGAGGGTAGAACAAACATATAAAGTTATCCTTTACTCTCAATTTTGAAAAATTACAAATGAAAATGAAAAATAAAGTTACTAATTTCTATTAGAGCATTCTCACCATTGGGATTAACAATTTTCAAATTCTTCCAAAACTTATTAGCATATTAGTGATATCTTTCATTCATCAATACCTATCACTTTACAATTTTTGTAAAAATGAATCCAAATTTTTTTTTGGTTAAATTTTTTTTTGGTTAAATTTTTTTATATATGCTTTTAACCCACTTTCCAACGTATTGCAAAAATTGCACAATAAATACAACATATGTGTTTTTCTCTAAAAAGTTTGAAAAACAAAACTTCACCTTCTAGAAGGATTAGAAAAGCCTACATTTAGAAACCTAAGCACATTGATCTTGCAATTGGTGAGGATACTCATTCTAAAATTTTAGGACAATGTAGTTGTGCAAGTCAACTACAGGATCCTAGGGTTGGATTTGTGGAAAAGTAAGTTTCAATGAATATTTTGACCCTAGTTTGAGGACTAATATTTTGAAGCAATTTTGGGCCTCTAAACACGAAAGAATTTTAGGGGTAAATGCACTATTTAATGTAGTTGTCTTCAAATGTCCAAAAATTTTACAAAAAGCATTTATAAAATAAGACATTCCAAAAGTTTGCATGTTTGCGGTGTGCCTGAGGTTTGCCAGTTGTGGAAAGACTTTCCTCATATGGACTGCTAGATTGATTGCAAGGCCTTTGCAGCGCTTAGCCACTTCTTCAATTAGAAATAGAATCGAAATTTCGAAAATGAAAAGCCGGTATCAAGTGATACTTTTTGCTTTAGATTTCATGCTTTATCATAACTACCAATGCCAATATTTGTTGTTGTTTGAATTTAGCACGTTACAATAAGAGCCATTCTCACAATTTGGTATTCTATAAATCAGCCTTTTAACCCGTAAAGGACCAAGCCCTTTTTTCTTTGAAAATTCACTAAAAATTGCCACTTTTGGGGGAATGAGTAGAAAAGTAGGAAAAATTGTTTTCTGAAAATTGAACCATAAGATCTTGCCTTAGACTATGGGAGGTACTAGTGGGAAAATTTTTAGCTCATTCTAGAAGTAGAGGAGTGAGATATTGACATCTGAAGTGAAAACAAAAGTTTTTTTCCGTGCTGCCCAAAAATTTCAGAAGCCTTTGACGGCTCCTATATCAAAAAAATTGCTCTATGCAAAGTTGAGGTTTATTTTTCCCATGTAGAAGATCAAGTTATGTAAATGTGGGAGAATTTTCAAATGAATTGGAGGTGTGAATCATACTTTGTAAAATTCTGCAATGCCGTAAGGCCATGAAATTTGCATATACACTAGGCAAAGTTGGAGGATTTATGTAAAATTGAGAAATCTAAATTACTTTAATCCAAATGGTAAAATCCAAGGAATCTTAGACTACTACAAATTGGGAAAAAAAAAAGTCAAAAAAAAAACACAAAGAACTCAAAAAAGTAAAGTAACAAAGTTTACAAGGGGCAAAAAGAATGGAGGTTTGGGAGTCCCATACCTACCCACAAACTAAAACTTCTCATAACTTTCATCTCATCAATCAAAATTGAATGATTCAAAGATGTCCACGTATATAAAAATCTAAAGAACCAATTTCAGATTTTTATTTTTAAAAAATACAACTTTGAATTTTGTTTTTGGGCTGTCAGCCCTTGCTCTTTTTTAGAAATTCATGCATAACTTCTTCAACAAATGTTGGAATGAAGAAAAAATTAGATGCCCACGTAGATTGTTGAATTGCCCACCTTCAATAAAAGTTTCAAAAAATCACAAAAAGTAGATTAGCTATAGGTACATGCCCAAAATCCATTTGTCCCTCAAGGGAACAGTTGGTCATTTAGGGGTTAAGTTTAATTTATCGCAAAGTAAAGACAGAAATGAGTCACCTCAGCTATCTAACTAGCTAGGGACAAATCTATCCAAATTCCAATGCACGGAAACCATGGTCGAATCTACAAAAAGTTGACATTGATTGTGACCTAATCTACCGTATACTATAGATTACATCACAATCTTTGTCAACTTTTTGTACATTTGACCATGGTTTCCCTATAGTGTTCAGTTGCTACGCCCTAGTACTAATAATATTAATTGGCACTAACTCAATAAATAAGTGAATTTGCTAGGTGCACTAATACTGTAGTTCATAGTAGTTTGGATTAATTTAAATACTATAGGTCACAATATTTAGATACAATTTTGTATGGTGTGACTCAAGTGATCATTTTTTTAGGAGAATTTGCCAATACATATCTCAGCTAGAAAATGTGTAAAGGACATTATCCCCTAAAGGATCATTGTCCCTTCAAGGGACAAATGGGATTTTGGGCATGTACCTATGGCTAAACTACTTTGCGTGATCTTTTGAAACTTTTATTGAAGGTGAGGTATGTATATATGTATATATATATATATATATATATATATATATATATATATATATATATATATATATATACCATTCCTTTCATCCCCTCAAAAGTGGCAGCTTCAGTGTTTTTCATAGAGAAAAGGACCTAGTCCTTTAGGGGTTATTGTACAAAGACCAATTGCAAAAGCTTGCCACCAAGTTGTTATACTAGGGGCGGTAACAAGTTGTGGTCAAAACCTTACTTGGAGAACATGGGTAAGAGGAATTTCACATTTTCACACTAATTAGGCAAAATTCATCCAAAATTAGTGTGAACATGTCTTGCATTACTTGAACTCTTGCCAAGATTTGAGTTAGAAATGGTATAGGGAACACACAAAAATTGTACCACACAATCCAACACTAGCCAACACCCAGAGAACAATGCTTGAATTGCAAGACTTCCAAGTCCCAACTAGCCATGCCTTCCAATCTAATGCATTTGAAAAACAAAGCTAGAAGTAGGCCCAATATGGATTCACTTTGGATGCCTATCAACCAAGGTAGCAAACAATTCATTCTTACACCAAGAGATCTTAAAAGCAACGAAAGGATAGCTATTGAGTTTTAAAACAACATTTGTTCATTTAAAACTTGGTAAGACAAAAGGGTCCGTTTTACTAAAAGTGCCAACAAACTCCACATTTTTGTTACCCTTGTACTACTACGTCTTGCTTGTTTGTTTCATATCAATGTAATTAATGACAAAAAAGTAGAAGGAAGAAGCACAACCTACTCTCCTACCCAAAGAAATCCATCCAAAATACAAGTCAACCTCCCTTTGCGGAAATTTTGAGGTGTAGTTACCTTAGCCTCCATCTTACAACTACACGAGCAAGACTTATGGTTCAGTTGATTTTCATGAAAACATTTGCTCATGTTCGGAGTTGGTTGGTATATTTTGCATGCCCATTTATTTTATTCCATAAAGGTCCAAGTCCTTTTGAGGGACAAAATGGACTTCAAGCAGGCTTGTCCTACTCGGATTTTTATCAGTTTTTTCTTTCTTTCTTTTCCCTAGAGCAAGTTTTGTAGGGGCTACTAGGGGGCAAGTTGGGCAATTTCTCTATATGCAAGCAAAAGAGGGAAACTCTATTAGAAGAAGGGGCATTGATTGAAACTCTTGTGTCCCCTCTGGTGTTCCTAGGACTTTTTAAAATTGCTTTTGAAATGAACAAATTTGATGTTTCTAAAAGGAATTCCAATGCGCTCCATTCTAATGAGAATTAATTTCATTCACAAGGTGCATTGGATGATTAAAAGAAAGGAACTTAATGTTCCCAATCATGGTAACAAACTTGGGAGCATATTAGAAACTCACAAAGAACATACCCAATCGGCCAATCCCCTTCATTCGAGTATGCCCAAAGTATTCATGGATTAGGAAAACAAGTTGATTTTTGAGTTGCAATAGCTGTTAGATTTATTTAGTTTTTCACTTATTTTTTTGGATGGTTGTCAAAAAACCAAAATCTTTCAACTTACCGTATAGATTTTTAGTTTTCAAAAATCTGACTAGAAAATTTGATTTGCAAAAAAGCTCAATGTACTATGAATTCCTAGCACATATTTGCAATCCAAGACCATGCCCAGAGGGTGCACTTCATGTCTCCATTGGCCAAGAAAATTTACAAAAATATGCTTAACATGATCTAGAATGTGTTAGGTGGATCAATTTAATGTTCACAGCAAGCAATCAACGAGACCTAGATTTTTGTATAGGGGCAAAAAAGAAATTGTAGATTATCCTCAAAGGATCATATCTCTTGATTTGTAAGATGAAAATTCACAAAACTGTTACCATGCCTTTCTGCTTAAATCTTGTGCAAAACTTTTAGTTAGATTCCTCAAAGATAAAAAAGAGCCTATTCTCATAATCAATGGACTAGATATGGTAGATTTGATTGCTTTTTTTTTTTTTGAAGGAAAATGAGCTTGGTTCTTTACGGGTTAAGATTATTGCTGGGCCCTGGGCTAAGTATAGTGGTTCGTTTTCTAGCTAAATATCGCTAGAGTTTGACAATTTATTGGGTCAAGGAGTTTTTTTTTGTCATTTAACAAAGTCTCATAAAAGAACTATAAATTATTTGTTATTAAATTTAAAATTCATTATTGGACCTAATAAATTAAAATAATTTCCTTCAAATGATGTCTTTAATTAACAACCTCCTTTTAAGTTCTTAAAACATGCTAAATTTGCAAAGAAATATCCACAAGTAAAAAAAATAAAAATAAAATAAAATTGGGGTGATTGCTTATTTGCATATCTAGAACTTAATTTCCATTCTCATAAACTCGCTATGCACAATCTAGAGCATCAATTGTATACCATTGGTATGTAAGGGTGGAATTGTTAGATGGATGATAATAGATTTGTTAATAACTTTTTACATTCTAGAGCACCAAATATATACCACTAGTATACAGGCACACGCTTTGAGCGATGGACATATATGTGTAATGCAACATTCAATTTTACAAAAAATCAATATCTCATAAATCAATTGGTTTAGAATTTAATCATCATATATTTCATAGAAAATCAATATCTCATAGTTGATTCAAAATCTAGCCTTGATGCATTGTCATTTTGGTCATTTTTTGAAACCAAAAATAATGATTGCCTTCATCACAATGTTATTCTTAAATACTTTGTTAGGAGGCCATTGGTCTTTTGTTGATTTTTTGGCACATGGTTAGAGGGTGTTTGGTGTTTTATATTTGGGACATCCTTTATTGTTTCAACTTTCACCAAGAAGTTCTAAAAGGGTTTGGAGGACAAAATTGGAGGGTGCTTGGTGTTCTATATTTAGGGTTTCTTTATTGCTTCAACTTACTCCAAAAAATTCTAGAAAGTTTTAGAAAAGGACGCTGAGTCAGTGAGGGTTAGACTCCCACTTAGTATTATATATAGATAGAATAGATAGATATGTACATAACGGCAATTTTTTTTTTTGTTGAAACATGTCTATCAACTCTACCCTCATTCTTTTAGCCACTTAACCTGAAAATGCATAGCACAAGTACATGAGAACGAAGTTGTTACATGAATGATTATGAATATGTCTACCAATTCCCACTTAAATACACTAACGGCTTACATTCTTGAACATCAAATGCACACCATTGGTACATGTGGGCAAAATTGGTAGATGTAATTGCAAAGGGTACATCTATCTTTCTCCTATAACAAGGTACACTCTTTTCTTGGCAATGACCTTTCAATTGAGCAGAGCAAATCAAAAGTTAACCCGTCAACATCTGAAAACGTCTTTGCAACCAATACAATACAAGATATTTTTCTTGTATTTGAAATGGATCCACATATTTTTACATTTGAGATCAACAAAAAGATTGGAATATAGATTAATGCAGTTTTAGATTTTTAGTGAGCTATTTGAAATCCCCAGTTAAAACTTCTTGCTAGTAGCAAATGTCAATTATACATCAACAAATATGCTATATCTCCAAGCGATGTTTGGTGGTCAAAAACAAAGCAAAAATTATAGCAACAAGAGGATCCTTTTGTTTATCATTGATTTTCAAAAGCATTGGATATGGAAAATTAGACATCACCGGTACCAATGTGCTGCTCTCCAACATAACATTAAGTAGAGCTCATTATGCCTGCCCTCCTTCCAGATGAAGAGTGTGGAATATTCCACACTCATCAGTAGCTAAGAGGACACTTAGCTGAATTTGTCAGAGAGTTTATGAGAGAGAGGCTCAGTTTAGTGCACATATGTCAATGTGGGGGCTAGCCATGTCAGAAAATTTTAATTTAATTTAATTTAATTTAATTTAATTTAATTTAATTTTTTTGGTGTCATGATGAAGTTCGTGAATGATACCTGAAGAGAGGGAAAGGTAGCCTCTCTTCAGGCTACTGAATGTTATAAAAGAGGCTAGAGAATGTTGTCCTTATATACTTTACTAATAAGATTCTTTTATCCTTTTCATGATGATCATAGATCTAACCAAATATACTTTTAAATAACAATACGAGATCCAAATGTACAGTAGCCTAGAACAAAGTTTGTCGGGCCATGTTTTTGCACTGAGAGATCATGTCATGTTTTGACATGAAAATGAGGTCCATGGCCGCTTTTTTTTCTTGTATTTTTTATATCTCATTCTTACTCCCAATCTCAACCAAGCATACCAAATTTTAATCCCAAAAAACCAAAATCCAAATTTTGATAAATTGTTTTGTGTCACAAATCATGGTTTTACATGGTTTTGCAAGAAACTTGATTGAAAAACATTGATGATGAATTTTGGAGATTTGATTGCATGGGAATATAAGTAGCATCCATACGCACATCTGAATGCAAATCTTCCATGCTAAAAATAACCCCTTAAGTAAAACAAAATTGATCTTTGAAGGGTTTAGTGCGACCCGTGGTATGTCCAAAACTTGTAAAATAGATATTTTCTTACAGTAATCAAATTTTGCTATTTGACTCGTATATTGTGACTAAGATTGTAACTTTGAACATGCTATTTTGTTTCTTTGGTGAAAAGCTAACTAAAACTTAAAAACATATATTATACAAAATTTGGACATATCACGGGTCACACTAAACCCTTCAAAGATCAATTTTGTTTTACTTAAGGGGTTATTTTTAGCATGGAAGATTTGCATTCAGATGTGCATATGGATGCTACTTATATTCCCATGCAATCAAATCTCCAAAATTCATCATCAATGTTTTTCAATCAAGTTTCTTGCAAAACCATGTAAAACCATGATTTGTGACACAAAACAATTTATCAAAATTTGGATTTTGGTTTTTTGGGATTAAAATTTGGTATGCTTGGTTGAGATTGGGAGTAAGAATGAGATATAAAAAATACAAGAAAAAAAAGTGGCCATGGACCTCATTTTCATGTCAAAACATGACATGATCTCTCAGTGCAAAAACATGGCCCGACAAACTTTGTTCAAGGCCACTGTATAGATTTTTCTCTTGCTGACTGAAGGTGTTCAGTCTTTAGCCCTTGAATGACAGGAGGGCCCTTTGCAGCCAGTACAATACGACGTATTTTTCTTGTATTTGGAATGGATCCACACCTCTATTACATTTGAGACCAACAAAGAAGTTGGAGAATAGATCAATGCAGTGCTAATGAGCTACTTGAGATTCCAAATTCAAATTACTTATTGGTAGCAAATGACAATTATACGTCAGCCTATATACTATGCCCGATAGGCGTTTAAGGGTTAACAAACCTGAAAGTTGGGACTTGGACCCTGAAGGGCCCAATTGATCCAATAAGTTACTAAATGCTGGTGTGAAGTACAGTGGGATACAACAAGTATAGAATACCGTGTTATGTCATTCCCTGCATTTTGCATTAAATATATATACTACCAAGTGGGAGGATTTTTGTAAGTGCGCCCATTTCTAGAACCTTTTAGAATTTTTTGTTGTAAGTTGAAGCAACAAAAGATGCCCAAGATATAGAACACCAAGGGTCCTCCAACCATGTTCTTTTCCAAAAAATTCTAAAACTTTTTTGCAAAAGTTGAAGGAATTTTAAATTCTTTTGGAAATCTTTGTTTGAAACAAAGATGTGCATATGGATGCCTCTTACATATCCATGCAATCAAATCTCAAAAATTCATCACCGATGATTTTTAAGCTACTTTCTTGTAAATAAATGATTTTGACACAAAACAATTTACCTAAGATAGGATTTTAGTTTTTAGTAATTGAAATTTGGTATGCTTGATCATGATTGCATGAGGATCACACACAAAAAATTTGAGGATAAAATGTCAATTATGTTCTTTGTTATACCAACTTTTATGAATGCCATGAGAGGGACTTATATACTCTTTCTTTCTGGTACATACAAGAGTCCCCTGGTAAATAATAACTTCAAAAGAATCAAAATAGGAACTTAACCCCTGAGCGCCCAACACAAATTCACTCAAATCCAAACCCTTTGGAACTCATTCCAATCAAACTATCATCTAAAAGAAATTCACAAAAATTGACCTTATGGATTGATAGTGGACATAGGCCCGGAACTCCAAGGAAAAGGATACATCCTTTCACCATACCATTGAAAAGATTATAACAATCAAACAAAGAAAATTTTCACAACCGAGAGACCATATTTTGGCCTCTTGGGCGCTCAGGGATTAAGTTTAGAGCCCAAGAGCAGACTGAGGTGCTGCCCTGCAGCCCTTCCTGGGTACAAAGAACACAATCCTGTGCAATAAAAGGAAGGGCAATGTGCATGCAAGTCTGGGGAGCCTGGCCATTGATGATTGCAGAACTGCTTCAAAGTGCAGAGCATCTTCAATTTCAGTTGTAGCAGCAGCCCCCATTCAGAGGACAGTCGTTTAGGTCCAGACCATATTAATTCTCAGCCCCCCTCATTACGAAGATGTTATCAGAAACCAATTTTTTCACATGTAGACAAACATTATGGAACCAGTGTTCGGGAAGATTTTGAGTTTCTTCGGTAAAAATGCTACATTTCTCATTTTCAACCGATTTATTTAGTGTATCCATTGGATATTACTGCCTCTATACTTATTTTGGAAATGAGTATTTTTCAAAAATTTAGCTGGTTTATTTTGTGAACGTGAAATGGTGAGTCATGAGCGGTGAACCAAGATTTTGTGAGCAATAACAAATTTTGAGCTTAACACTTAAAGGACCAAGTTGCTATAATACATAGAATGTACGTTGATGACTAGTATTTGCTACCAACAAAAAGATTTAATTTGGGATCTTGACTACCTCACTAGAACAACATTGATCTATATTCTAACTTCTTTATTGATCTCAAATGTAATAAAGGTGTGGATGCATTCCAAATACAAGAAAAATATCTTGTATTGTACTAGTTGCAAAAGACTCATAACATTCAATAGCACTCAGCAGGCCTGCCCTCCCTCCAATTGAAGAGTGTGGAATATTCCACACCCATTAGTAGTTAAGAGGACACTTGGTTGAATTTGTCAGAGAGTTTATGGAAGAGAGGCTCAGTTTAGTGCACATACGTTGATGTGGGGGCCATGTTAGAAAAATAATAATAATAATAATAATATATATATATATATATATTTTGTGTCATGATGAAGTTTGTGGATGATACCTGAAGAGAGGGAAAGGTAGCCTTTCTTTAGGTTACTGAATGTTATGCTACTTGGTCCTTTAGGGGTTAAATCAATGGAAAAACAAAAGAAAGCTATTTTTTCAAAACATAAGAGTTTGAAATGTACAATTATTAGACCCTATCTATACAGTTAAAGGTGAAATTTAATACTTTGACAAAAAAATCTAAACTCATGGCTCACGGGTCCCCGCTCACAACATAACACTTCCCATACCGCAACTGCCCATCAATTATATACATCCACCAATTGCTTTACGGCTAAAGCTTACCTCATTTTGACACTACCTATATAGTAGTGCCTCGCTAATATGAAGGTGTCAAGATAGAATTTTCTTTTTTCTTACAAAAGCATTCATCTTACTCATGCACAGAACTATTGTTTCAGCCATAAATGGGATAGTCAACTTAACAAATACTTTTTCTTAAAAAGGTTAATCATAACTAGGCACCACTGTACCTAACTCAACAGAGACTTTGAGTCCCCCCAAGTTTTCTTTATTTGTCATGGTCACTAAAATTAGTTTTTGGACTGATCAATACAAACCCCAACCACATCCCACACCGCCCTCTCTATTTTCTGTGAGGAAAGCTACCGGGTTGCATGGTTCCAAGGACGTGATAAATTGGATAAGTTTTTAACAATGAAACTACCAAATCCCATTAGGTTTTTCCAATACTAGGATGAAAACTACCGCTCATTTCATAGATTAACATGCACATGTGCACAGTTGTATGTTTACCTTCAGCACATATTTTAGGGTTTGTGTTACTTACAATGGAACAAAAACCCTTCGATGCATCCTGGTTAAATATGCAAGAGAACACGGGTCAAGGAATGCCATAATCATAAACATTTTTTGAGATTCTGTTGGAATTTTTTTTGAAAGAATAAAAAATATGTTCTAAGATTTTGATTGCTTTAAGATATTTGATATCACTGTCAGAAAATGGAACCCAAATCAACACTAAAATATTGGTTAGGACATCTTGATTAGAACATTTTGAATGAAGTTGTGTTCATTATGACGTATTATGTTGGTTATGGCCCTATTCTTTACTGGCATATCTATGTTTTAGGGCAGCCCTGCCCTTAGGGGGGTACGGATGGAAATCTGATGTTTGGCACATGGGTCCATGGGCTGAGCTGCCATAATGTCTGTTTGAGCCTCTGAGCCTCTGAAATAAGTTACTTGAAGCAGCCAGCCATTCAGTGGGCTTTGTGTGTTGCATGTGAGCAAGCAACCCTGGCTTCAATAACGGTCATGGCCAGCCAATGACCATGCCTGCAACCTGGGCTCTGGAATTTGGACAATGATATTTACAATACAATCTGGAGGTTGTGTAAGGGCTCACGTAATAGTAAGCTTAAGTCGAGAAGTAAGTAGTAACATGGTGGATGTCACTCCCCCACATTCTCAGCCCATGGCACTTAGAGCATCCCAATCCAGCCGTAACACAGGCAGGCAAAAGTTTGTGCAGCGTGTTAAACAGGGTTTGAGCAAAAACATGGGCTCTAATGCAGCAGTTACTTGTAATTGTATTTTTCAAGGCTCCCCACATAAGAGCACATCCTTAGTATATTTGTATTATTTGGAGATTCCTGCTTACCACTCCACAGTGTCTGATTCTCTGACTTGACCCAATTTCAGATGTTTCTGACATGAATCTCCTCACATAAACACTTAAAAAAGAAATAAACAATTAAAAAAACTGTATTTAGTGAGTGCTATAAAGTGTGGGCATTGGGAGTTGGAGAGCTGGGAAATGGCCTTGCCTTGAAACTAGCATACAGTTAGGCACTATCTAACAGATTTTCCGGAGCCAGTGTTATGGCTAAATTGGAGACGCTCTTAGAGCATCTCTAGCGTTGCACGCCAAACGAAGGTCACCAAACAACTCTAGAAGGGGCTGGAAAATACAAAACGGAGTTGCTCTACTTTGGAAATGTGTAGGGGCCTCTTTTTGTGACTGCCAATTTCTAAGCTGCTACTGAGAGAAACCTCAATGGTTGTGTAGTATGTGAGCGCTAAACATGATAGTTAGCTTTAAAAAATTGGGCTCCTGTACTTGAAGTGCACAATTTGGGATGGAATGACCCAATGGTAAACTTGTCAAATAGGAAATTTTTGCTGCTAGTTGAGGCAGCCAATACTACAGTATATATCCCTAAAATTATTAAGAATTGGATCCACTTGTTGTCACAATTTTGTTGACCATACTTCTTGCTTCACTTGGTGTTTGTAGCAATCAATTGCAAAATATTGCTTCAAGGTTCTCATTTGGCATGCACTGTACCTCAATCAAAAATACTAGTTACAATGCCCATTGTGTCCCATGTTTCCCTATCCACCTCCATTTCATAAATTATGTGCTTACATGGCACAACATTAAGGCTACTCTAAGTGTACTTGTAGTAGAAAGGATCATTCCTCTAAAAATACAATTTAGAAAGGTAGAATATGTCAAATTTGACATTTTTGTTATTGCACCTACACTAAATAGTGAAATCAAGCTACCTAAACAATTAAATTGCCTTACCTTGGAAAGTTACCTCATGAATCACCACTTGACCACTTGGAGGCAACGCATGTGACTCCCTAGATACTAGGATTTCACATGATTTACGGCCTAGACACCACTACTTTGCTTTTTCGTGGCATTAAACATACTATTGTGGGTAAAGCAAGTATCAATACACAAAATGAAACTATCATTACAAGGGATTTGGACCCAAAAATGGGCTCTTGCCCCCAAAACTATGGGAACTTTGGGAACACTTCCACAACACTTTCACATAGGCAATCTGCAGCAATATGACATGGCATTAGTACAACCACGTCAGACATGATTATTTAATAATTATTTTTGGAAAAAAAACACACTTTTTTTTTAACTTTTTAATTTTTATTTTTTTAATTTTTTATTATTAATTTTCTGATGACCAACAATGACATTGGGAACATCCAAACTCACAGCCCTTTCTTGGGTCCAAATCCCTTATAATGGTTGTTTCACAAGTGTATCATTTTGTCTGCCTACTTACAACATGAGGATTTTGATGTCATATATTTGCCAATTGAGATGTATGGCATAATTGATATGGAGGAGCATCATGACCAGACATGGGAATTGTCTTGGTTACGATACTGCCAACTATATTTTTGCCAAAATTAGCAATATTTTGTTCAAAGTGTTTGATAGTTTAATTCTTGATTTTTGCAATAATTATAGATGAAATTTATTGTAAAATCAATACATATTTATGTAGGGTGAAATGCAAGAAACTGTGTGGGGCAACCTGGTTTCACTATTTGGTGTAGTTAGGTTCATTGGATGATCAGAAAACACCTCTGCAATCAAATGGCAAACTGATGAGTGTTTAATTTTGGTTTGGTCAATTAAATACCAACAAAATGGAATGTGTGTAGTAGGCGGTCAAAAGAAAAACATATATCTTCCCATTGTCAACAACTGGAGTTCTGTAGGAGGTTCTAAAAGCATGTAGCTCTAAAATGGTGCACCTCCTCAAATGTACTCTATTTTTATATGTTGATTTTCATAGCCCTTCAACAATGTACATGTAAAGTATATTTGAAGAGGTGCACCATTTTAGAGACTTATGGCTTTTCCACTTCAAAATTTTATAATTAATTCCACAAAGTTCCAAAAAATATGAAATAACTTGGGTTAGATGCCAGTTCCTCTTATCTTTCAAAAAAAATTTACTGAAAATTATTTCAAGAAGTTTCATCTCCCCAAAATTTAGTTTTATTCCTTAGATGCTCCATTCATGAGCTTCCTACCTTCCTCTTCAATTCTAGTTTGGTTCACTTGAATCTCTCTATCACTACATTGATCATTCAAACGCTTGGTTTCAAAGCTCATGCATTAAGGTAGGAACACCCATAAGCGTTAGTGTCCCCATAATCGTCACCTCTAAAATCTTGGAAAATATGTGGAAATGAATAGATGTGATTTCAAGGATGTACAACATGTGAACATGAAACCTTAGTGTTCATTATGGGTGCAAGGGCAGTTTGCTCTTTAAAAATTCACAACTTATTTTCACAGTATCCAAATAATACATTTGTAAGTGCAAACTCATTTTTCTCTGTTCCTAATAGGATCTTATAATTTGCTAGCTGTTTATTAGTACTCATCATGTTCAAAACCCTTAGTTTGACATCTATGGGTGCTCCTACCTTAGTTGGAACCTTGGCCAAAGAATGCTGACTATTGAAAAATCTCCATTTATTTCTAACTCCATTATGAACATTACACCAACTAAGGTAGTACGCTCGAAAACCGTTTGCTCATTTTGAACCATCTAGTAGCTTGTTGTGAAATAGTGCACTGGTGGTTCTTACATTAGCCTCTTACAACTCATTGAATGCATGGAAGAAAATTTGTTTTTAATTGCAAGAGCCAATCATTCTCCTTTCTTCCTCAAATCTCTTCACAACTTGCAAGTGAACGGTTCTTGGAAGGTCTAAGGTTAATAATAGGTACCTATGACACATGCACTTCAAGAATTCATAAGTAACTCAAAAATGCTTCAAAAAATATGAAAGACTTGTGTTGCATTCAGCATCTATTTTTCTTTGTCTCAAAATGAACTAAAAATCCTTCCATCCATGGAAGACTATGAAAAAGAGGGATGAGCCCTTAGATGGGCGGTTTTTGAGCGTACTACCTTAGGTTGTAGTTGCATAACTTCTCATGTTTGGCTACATTGAGGAGGAAAAAAGCACAACTTGGACCATCCTCTTGGAATTGGAAGATGATCACAAGGGCTAAATCCTTTTTTTTTCACATTCTTCCAAAGACAACAATACTTGGATAAGGTCACTGCTTTGGGCAAGAAAAAAAGTTAACCATATCCAAGCATTGACCATAAACAAACACTCCATATAACTGGGTCCATAATACAAAAAAGAAAGTGGGATGGGACACTATCCAAATATTTCTCTTACAAAGTTTAACCTTATCCAAGCATCATTGTAGAAGCTTTTAGAGTGAAGAGGATGAAACTGACCACCAAGCATGTATAAAAAAAATGGTAGATTCAAGAATGAGAGGAAGGCACATTTATACTAAATTATTACCTCATAACACTACTTACCTCAACACTTCAAAAACTGGGTGAAAAGGGCATATGAAACTGCAAAATCCTTCTCAAAGAAATATGAGATACACCATAAGTTGATAGAAAATTACTACATATCAGTTGATTGCATGGATGAGTGTGCACCCATGGATGATTATATGTGATTTTTTTCCCCCTTTACTTGCAGAATTGTCACTCGACCAGTATAAAAACAACAAATGAAAAACTCCCTCCTGGAAAGAATAACAGTGCAGCTTTTCATTCAAAATAGGGAATTTCAGCAATTTTTAAAAAACTACAAGCTTCTCCAGCCTTTTTCTTCAAACGGAGGACTAGAAACGGATTTTCCCGTGTGACTTTCTCTGTGCAAGGTGCTGCTTCGAGCGGGAGGTCCAGCTTGACTTGCCAAATTGAGGATGAAAATAGAAAAATGTGGAACCACTATCCAGACTTGTCAAAAGCAATATGTATTAGCAGCGGGTAGTGCCGCACCAGCAAACAAGCTTCCAAAATAAGAACACGTCAAATTTCCTAGACGCACTGAAAATTACAGTTTCAGAAGAGAAGTTTGAGGAGCTTGGCCTTCTTTTTGCGTTTGGCGAGCCTACGGTGGACCGGGATTCCGAGTCCTCGCAAGCCCGGGCCCGGAGCTTTGCCGTTTGGCAAGCAAGGCTGGAGCAATGTACGAGAAGTACCGGCATTTAGTTAGGAGTTAGCCGGTTGATTTTGAGAATTGCCAAATTGAATTCAAATGTTTAGGAAAAAAACCGACCAATTTAGAGAAAAAAAAAAGAATATTCTTGATTTTCTATAGGCTTAGCCGGGAGTATACTCTAGATAACCAATTAGCCCAAGAGAATGTAGGATATTGGCCCGTTAAGCTAAAAAACTTCCCGGACTGTGGGCTAGAGCTGCTCTAATTGTGAATGGCTGCACACGCTCAAAACTGGGCAAAATAGAAGGAAAGGGGGAAAGCGGGCCAAAGCAAAGAGTGGCGGTTGCACTCTTGGGAATGGGGCCAGCGCAGACTGCAACGAATGAATGACTGAATTAATTAATGACTGACTGGGGGGAGAGAATCTGGGTAATGGCAAGCTTTGCCTCGGCAAGCGTGAAGCACCTCGCATTAATGGCAACATTCAATTCTTCGGAATCTCCTTGTAAGGAAAGTGGCAAAGAAAACAACAAAAACGAACAAGGAAAAAGCAACCCCTAGGGTAGCATTATTAAGAGTAGATGAAGAATGTAGACATTCTTATTCTTATTATTATCATTCTTGTTATTATCATTCTTATTACTATAATTGTTATTCCCTTTGGACATTCCCTCTACCCCTCTCTCGTGGTCTTCTTCCTCCTTGCATTTGTGTTGCATTAGGGGCAATTACACCTTCTCCACCCTATTCTCAATCTTTAGAGAATGGGGATGTGGCACTCTCTCATTGATTTGCGGAGGTCATATATTTTGAAGATTGAGAAGTTTTTTTTTACCTTCAAAGGAGAAGAATGGGCGTGAAGAAGTTTTTGCACATGAATATTTGATTGATATGTATCTTTTTCCATCTTGCTCTTCTTGTTTTCACCCTCCTTGTAACATAGTTGGAGACCTTGGTTGAGTGTGTTAACCCCTAAATGCCCAAGGCCTTTTTTGAGCTTCTAGGAATTTGTTTTGAATTGAACAAAAAGCCAATATTTTGATAAGTTGTATGAATTTTTTGTAAATTGTAACCATACAAATTCAAACTAGATATGTTAAACATCACATAGGAAAAGAAAACACAACAATACCACTCATGGATTGAAAGATTAGAATGTTTGATCAAGAGGGTGTTAAAACTGCAAAAATGACTTCAAGCCTTTAAATCCTCTTTTCACATGTCAAATCTAAAATGTTGGTCACCAAAAAAATATGAGGTCAAAGGGCATACCATACATAACTCCAATCCATTTACGATTTTTCAAAATCTCTTTTACAATTTTTTTAAATGAATTTCTAGTGTGAAATTTCTCCAAGATCTAGTGTATTTGAGGCACATTTTCATGAGCTATCAACATTAAAAAAGTCAAGATTGCAATGGACACCCATGCACAAAATCTTGAATAGAAAACTATCAATCAATAATTTTCAAAATTGGATTTTTGATGCTAAAACTAGACTTCAAAAAGAATAATTTTGCAATACTAAATACCAAAAATATCAACTTAGGTAGGTTTTATTGAGCTTCAAAATATTATGAGCACCAAAATGTGGTGCCTTGGGCATTTAGGGGTTAATGCACCTTGTTTTCTTACCGCATCACCACTTTCTAGGTAAACTCATTCCTTGGGGAGATTACTTAGAGGGTCCATTAAAAACTACGTGCGTTAAGATTTTGGACCCCCTATCTTATGTTCTAAAACTTAAATAAAAGAAAAAGAAAAAAATATGAGTAGATTCTCCTACTTTGAAAGTTTATGTTATCAATTCTTGGTAATCTTGTTTGTTAATGATAACTAGTTACAAATTTTTGAAGAAAAATGATACACTGCGGAGCTAAAAATAACTTTCACACCCCTATCTTATATAAGAAAAAATATTTAAAAAATTACAAAAAAAATTTGAAAAAATGAGGCTCTATTGAAAGTTTATATTTCTTGAATATTGATGCAATGGTCATCTAAATGTGTTCTCTATAAATATTTGAGTTGCAAAACATGCCATTTTAGTTCATTTTTCAACCTTTTCTAGAAATCACTCAATATATTTTTTGAATTGAAGATTTTGGCATTAGAATCTTATAGTCTTGATTAAACAATGCTCAAAATTATAAGTTGAAATCTTAGTTCATTTAAAAATAAATAGGAGGACAAATAATCACTTAACTCACGTGGTTAGTTATAGATACACTAAGTGATCTTCCCAAGACTTATTCTTCATTCTCCACTATCCATAAAAGGAGAGTTACACCTTCTTCATGGAGAAATACTCCCATTGGCTCCTATTTCCACTCCACAACTACTCATTCTTCATAAAAGTTTCATTCTCAAAGAATGTGTGACTACCCACATTGTATTGGGTCCTAAGTTGCCAATATTCAAACCAATTTCTTGGAAGAACCAACATATAGTGTATTGTTATCCATTCAAATTGCAAAAAGGTTGGTTGAGCTTGAAACTACATGTTAAAAATCCAATCAAATTTGACAAAAAAAACCGATTATAATACATTGTAGCATAAATATAGAAAAAATCTGAAGAAGTCTTAGAAAAAATTAGTTGAAAACGAGAAATGTTGGATTTTGGCTAGTGAAGTCAAAATATCTCTCCAAATGATAGACTTCCAACGCCATTGGGCTTGGACATCCACTTCCCCCTTAGAGCATCGCCACCACAAACGGAAAGGCACACATAACTTGAACCTTTGCGGGAGGTCCTTGAGTTTTGGCCTCCACAACACAGCTGCTACATATTTCCAGAGAATACGGAGAGACACTACAAACTTCTATTCACACCATTCTGCAGGTCTTTGGCGTTCACTATAGAGCTCACTGAAGACTCAAATCATTTAATTATAATTGAAAAGTGATGGAGAGAAGAAGCTAGAAGGTTATGGCAAGAACAAAGTTAGCGTGAGTGCGATGGGAAGGGTTTGAAAATTGTGAAGCTGCTATTGCAATTGACCCGCTTAATCGCTTTCCAATTCTCTGGTCAAGTTTGTTATTGTTATTGCAGGAAAGGGGTGGAGCTGCTCTTAGAGAACACTAAAACCCTCGCTGGTCTTAATGGCTCTGACAACCTCTTTGTGGGGCCAAGCCTGGGTGGAAAAGCTTTGTTTTTTCACATGCCACAAAATGTAAGAGTGTAGAAATTGACCTTCAAGAGATTGAATTTGGGAATTTTGAATTTGCATTTGGATTCAACAACCTTCATTTTGTTTGGATTCTAGAAAGAGGATGAAACTGACTATCTCTAAAATAGAAGATTCTTATTTTCATCCTTGTTTGCGAAATAGCTAGACTGCAGGGTCCGGGAAATATTTGAGATTTTTTGGTAGATTTCCTTCAATTCCCACATTGAACCCGTTTATCAAGGAGCTCTTGCGGTTATTTTCTCTATTTCATACTAAAAATATATTTTTAAAATATTTTTGACCGGTTTTTAGCCGAAGTTTAAAAATTGCAAATGGTTTTTTCTGATTTCAATCGGCTAGCATTGAACTAGCCGCCGGTTCTTCTCGGACCTTGAGCTAGAGCTTTTTCATTTTGGTCCCATAAAGAGGTTGTTAGAGCTATTAAGATTAGCATGGATTTTAGGATCTTTTTTACACCGATAACTAAGAGCCAGTCCATGTTTATCTCTTGGTCTCAACTCTTAATCATGATTAGTGACAATTAATAACCAATTTTCTTGTCTATTGGTCACTTCCAATAGCATAAAGTGAAATGAGACCAATCTCTTGTATGCTGTGTGACACCATAAACTTGCAAACGCTGGGAAGTGGCCAAATTTTTGGGTAGCTTATTTTTTTAAAGCTTTCCACACTAATAGCTTGACTTGCTCTAGTGCCCACTGCCCAGATGACACCTCCTAAGTTTGTCATATGGACATAAATACCTTTATTGAGGCAACTAGTGCTAGGGTGGCTAATTCTTTGCCCTCTTAGTGTAAAATGTCAAATAGTTGCCAATTTTGAACAATTATGATTTTTTTTGGCAAACAATGATTCCAATATGTTTTCATAACTTTTTTCCTAACACCTCTTTGCTTGTAGTTACAAGAGTTTTAATTTATTGAGGAGTACTATAAATAGTTAATACAATTGTTACATCTTTGTTGGCTTATGCTGTCTTGCACTATAGGTTTAGTCATTTATTCTAATATTTTCCTTGTTTTCTCTATCTTATTCTCCCCTCCTCTCTTTTCTTCTCACCTCTTGGCAAACATTTAGAAATTTGGATGCCAAGAAATAGAGGAAACTTGTAACCAAGAAGAATACAAAATTTCTTATTTAAGCTCTAGTCAGTAGTATAGAGTGGAAAATACAAAGTAAAAGACCTCACTAACAATTTACCCCTGAAGGGCCCTTGGGCTCTGGAGTTATGGTATCAAGTATGGTTGCAACCAATATTTAGAAGTTTGAATCAACTAGAAATTAAGTGTTACAACCATACATATTGAAGGGTTGTATGATGGTGGGTGCATAAAAAAAATTGGAAAGCCCTCATAGCAGCTCAAATAAGTTTGAACATACGACCATACATATGGCCGCAAAGGGCTTTCGTGACGTTTGGGGGTTAAATATGATTGCCTAGAGGAGAAAGTTGCTCGGCAATGGTAATAAGCAATAGACAATCCAACTTTATGTTGAGCAAAGGAAGTCAGTAAGTATGATAATAGACATCTAGCCAAATATACCCACTCTTTGCCTAGATCATTCCCACAAAAGTCATCTTCTCACCAAATTTTAACTAAGTACATACTCTCAAAGCTTAAAAAGAGAGGCAAAATGGATTGAAAATTTGGGGTACAAAGAGAAGCAATAATTTTATTTGAAAAACATGTTCAAATCAAGGTAGAAAGGCTACCACAATTATTACAAATCCACCATCAGTCTACCCCAAATCTACCACTAATCCATTTTGGATATATAAAACATTGCAGAGATTGAAGCACTTGCAAGTTAAAGCATTTCAACACCAAAAAGAAGAGGTCAATGAATGTTGATGACCATCACATATTGATCAATTGAGTTTGTAGGTGCAAAATTGACAAGGCAACATGCATAGTAGGCATAGTGGAGCAATAAAAATGGTGGAACAAAATAGATGGTACAAGCAGAAAGAAGAGGAACATGGTTTTGCAGTAGTACCATAAGTATTTAGTGATTTAATTGAAAGTTTGGCTAAGTAAAAAAAAAACAACGAAACACTGTCCTCATAAAACATAAACTCATACACCATAAAAATCCAGGGTCAATGACAAAACTGAAGTTCTTCAAGGTTCATTATAATTTGTTCTGCCAAAAGCTTATGAACCAGAAAGGTATAAAACATTACGTCCACGGGAAGCTGTTGGCGTCAAAGATGGATTTAGACTTTAAAAAAACATGTCCTCTAGTGGGATACTTACTAAGAAAACTTGCCCCTTGGCTCTTGTGATCCGAGTCCTAACTCAACATCATCGCCTTGAGATTGCTCCTGTTTAACAGAAGTTTCTCTTTGTGTTGACGCACTCTGGTTTGAAGATTCTACTGGTGTTGAGCTCAATGGCTTTGTTTGCATACTGGAAGACGGCCTCGAGAATTCCAACTGAAGAAGCAAAGAATTAGTCATGACTCCCAAGGAGCTTAAACCCATGAGCGCACCTGCAATCGATGGTGTGAGCATGATGTTTGCTGAGGGCAGCAGAGCACCTGCAGCAAGTGGTAGTCCCACCTGGTAGTCCAAACATAACACACAAGTTAGTTAAATTCTAGCTTTGATTAAGCCAAAAAGGGTTTTTGGTATTACAAGGTTTGGAGAAACTCATCAAATGTGAAGTTTCAATAATACGCTAATGTCTTTCAGTATGAGTGGGCTTTTAGACATAATTTTAGGAAGAATACTGTCCACAATTTAAGCAAACGTCTCCATGGAAGCTCCCCCTTTATGGTAAACAGGGAGGCCTCTATATGAGCATTGTGATAACAGAAGAGGGCACCATGAATTATGGTGATGATTCTCTCTACAATGACGTCACAAAGTTCTTAATATATTTGATGATCTTTTTTGCTATACCGCTTACTCTTAAATGAAGAACATTAATAAAAGTACAGAGAATCACATATAAATCGACTTACAATGTTGTACATGAATGCCCAGAACAGGTTCTGCTTGATCTTCTTGAGCGTTACCCGGCTCAACTCTATAGCATCAACAACCTGCACATTCCCAAAGACACAATTTGAAAACGGTGTCTCAAGCGTAAGCGTTGCATAAGACCAAGACAGTGCCCAAACCCAAGTATAGAAAGCCTGTTTTAGAAAAGCAAATAGTTGATTTTCGGAACTTCCAAAATGTATTTTCATGTTCAAGATGTCTGTCATAATTTCTTATTTCTAGTAGTACATTTTAACACTTTACTTGAAATGATTGATTCCAACTCCTACAAATATAAAAAGCTGTCACTCTTGACCATTTAGGGTCAAGATAAATTAAGAAGACTGAAAACACCATTGAAGTCCAAAATGTTGCAAACCTGACTGAGATTGTCTCCCATAAGAACTACTGATGCCACTTCACTAGCGGCTCCGACTCCTCCTGCCATAGCAATACCAACGTGAGACTGTGCCAACGCTGCCGCATCGTTGACGCCGTCCCCAACCATTGCCACCTGTCGGTTCTCTGATTGCAATTGCCTTACAAAGTCTGCTTTTCCGGATGGCTTCACTCCACCATACACCTGCAACACAACATTCGCAGTTAGCTAAGCGAAGGAATTGAATTATAATCTTGAAACCTCCACTAAGGTAGTTGAGTTACTAGCAATATTCCTGATTGACATAGCTTGGGCAGAGCAGGCATTTAGAAACTAATCTAATGTAAATTGGCGCACCTGTTGCCGGTCTATGCCCACTTTTGCAGCCACGGCTTCAGCAGCCTCCTGTTTGTCTCCTGAGAGCATGGAGGTTTTCATGCCCATCCCATGAAGCGCAGCAATAGCAGATTTTGCATCGTCCCTCAGTTCATCCATCATCGTGACAGCTCCCATAAGCTTGTTGTCCACACCTATGAGCACATTCTCAAATAAGATTGTGCATGAAGCTGATGTCCAGTTCTCTAACTTGCCCACTTTGCCAGAAAAGAATCCAAGAGACCAACATTTCTCATCATGCAACTTCCTAAAACACTAGAAAAACTCAATTCTAGAGGTATTATAGAAAATCTAGCTGCATTATAAATGGCAGGTTATATGTTGGAAACTGCCTTCACTGGCAGAATTTACCACAACTAGGCTTCCTCGAATACTTCTGGGGGTTTCCACTCATGGAAATTACAATCGGTAGTATCGAGCCAGCATTTTACAGACCTCGTGTAGCGAAAAACTAAGAACTAAACCGCCTTGCAAACCAATGAAGCTTAAACGAAAATTTTGGGTAAGAATAGGTGAAAACTTACCCACGTAGACAACAGTTTGGCCTTGCATAGCAGCCTCTGTAGCTTCCGGTGCAACTCCTTCGACTCCAGCTCTACAAAGATGCAAATCCAACAAACGGGGTCAATATCATTACGAACCTCTTCGGTTAATTCTTAAAGAGGACCAAGCATTGCGCGGATTCTTGATGCCAAGCTTAAATGACCTTGACGACGAGTTCTGTTGCCATTAAAACCCAAATGAAACAATGAAGTTTATCAAGTCTAGTGTGTGCTACATCATATAATTCCTCAATGTAACTTGAACCTCTCCTCAAAGAATAAATGTTTGTGAGGAAGTTTTATTTTTAATGGTATACTATATAGGTTTTGACCTAATTTTTTGTACAAACCTCATTTCTTGTACAAAAGAGTTGGAACTTCCAATATGAATAGGAAACATGTGAAATATAACAGAAACACATTTTGAGAAATCTTTGATGACAAAATTGTGCATGAAAGTGTAGGTCGACTTTCTGCAGAGGGTTGGGGTTAAGAATCGTCTAAAAGATTGCAAGCAAGAATAGTAGAATCAAACAACACATATATGTCGTAGAAAAAAACACCAATCACAACGGATACGCACTAGTAGCAGACCTGTGAAGCCATTCTAATGTGCCCACAGTTACTAGCTTCCCTTCAACAACAGCTCTCGCTCCACTGCCTGGTTCCTGCTCAAATGTCGACTCTTGCACCTGGGAAAACGTATACAAAAAACCGATTTCAAACACGAGAAATGTCAAAAACATTAAAATTACTTTGGATGATAGCTTCATGCTCTAGCAAACATGGGACATGCAGGAACTTGATTCAAGACATACCGTAGTTCAATACTAAGGTAGCCAAACCCATTAGCACCATGAAAGTTTCAAGATTAAAAGAAACTACATCCAACATTTAATTCCAATATTGCTCCTATGCATGTATGCACAGAAGCATTGTTGACAACTTCTGGGCCGGGGTCTAGCACATACCGCAGCTTGGCGGCAACCAGCGTTTGTTGCTGCCTGGACCAGTGCTCTCGCAACAGGGTGAGATGCTGTCCGCTCCACTGCAGCAGCCAATGTAAGCAAATCTCTCTCCGTCCACTTTGAAGCTGCCTCGTCACTCGGATTGCTGCTACAAATCACACTCTTAACGACCGGCCGGCCAACCGTCAGAGTCCCGGTCTTGTCAAACACAATAGTATCAACAGATGACACTTTCTCCAGGATGTCTCCGCCCCTTATAAGCAGACCTCTCCGTGCCCCTAGCGATGTACCAACCTGATGCCAAGATGTGGTTGCAAATTATCAATCAATGCCGTTTTGTAAACGATTTGAAAATAAAAGTGTTTTGTAAACTTCGGTTCTTATCAGGGTTTTCTGTGCGCCAATCCAGAGCTTGCTCATAAAAAATGTGCAATCTAAGATCCAGCAGTGAACCAAACACCATCAAGCTTACTAGGATTCACCACTATTAGACTCAATACGTGCACAATCCTCCTCACTGCATACCAGAACGGCTGTTGGGGTTGCGAGTCCAAGGGCACAAGGGCAAGCAATGACCTGTATTGATGCAAAATAGAACACACCGTCAGATCAAAACCTACCCCAAAGTATAGAAATCAGTTAGCAAAGACGTTCTACAACGAGGCTCTTTGAGTATAATCCAGGGAGCGAAACCTATCATGCTGAGAGTGACGATAAACAACAGGGTTCTTCAGGCAAATTAGAACATTTCAGGTCACGGAGATCATTTGAAGGCCTCCTCATGAATCATGGCCAGGCGAATCATTGTGATGTTGTCTAAAGGTTCCTGAAATAGTCATTTCTTCTGAAAACTACTGCTCAACAACCTCGTTAATAATGTTCTTTCATACCATACAATCTCACTGTCCATTGCAGAGAAAGAAACGATTCCAAAAGCAGGCGTGATTTGCAAATTAAATGTGTAACTATAGTCATGTTTGGAACTGCCAATTACCAGAACGTTACAGGCCAACTGAAGCGCAAGTAGGAGTGATCCTCCTGCTGGAACAACTGCTGGAAACAAAGCAGGTCCCAAGGTGGTCCAAAAAGTGAATGTAGCACCGGACAGTGCCATGACCCCATAACAGAATCGGCCTGCAACCTGCAGGGCATGCTTGTTACTTAGTAAAACCAACTTCAGAAGCTTACAGGGGCACAATTATCTGTCGGAAAAAGCATAATTTTAAAACTGAGAGGAGCATTGCCACAATACGACAGAAAAACTCACTTCGAAAGAAGTACTACGGCTAGCAGTCGTCCTCACAGCTCACTCAAGAAGGAACTTTATATGTGATGTTCATAACCAGCACAACACTGGAATACTTAAGGACTCGTGTGTTTATGAAAAACAAAGTCAATGAGATGAACTCCAGGGTACCTCAAAATTTTATCAGACCCTAAGTGGGACGGCATGCAAGGCCCAATGGGCAACCCAGCCTTATTACAAATCAAAATTGCTCCTCCATACGGTTTTTTGATTTACAAGAGCCTTCAAAGAGCACCCTGAAGCCAGAATTGGGGTCGTCAAAGCATTGAACGTGGAGGGAAGAGACCACATTTCCTTCTATCGTACAAAGCAGGCACTTAAGATAGTATGAAGCACGTCCCATCATCGAGCTAGGATAATAGAAAACAGGCATACCTTGTCAGCAAGTCGTTGTACAGGAGCTTCTCTTGTCTGAGCATCCTCTACCATACGAACAATATCACTCATCACAGTATCGCCGCCTGCTCTCCTAGCTTCAACTGTCAAAGTACCATTGTAGTTAACAGTACCAGCAGTAACTTCATCCTATAACAGCAAACATGCATTATCAGCATTATAAATGCCTGGATTGAGACCTAAAGCACCCAAAGCAGCATAAAAATAAAACGTAAATACAACATCTCTTGAGAAAGGAGACGATCTAACACAGTCCGGAGGGCAAATGATACTTATAGGTTTCGAAAGATTAAAGAGTCACGTACCCCAGATTGTTTCAAGACAGGCAAAGGCTCTCCTGTAAGACTGGACTCGTCAACAGTACTCTTCCCAGATTTGACAACACCATCGACAGGAATTCGATCCTGTCACGGAAATTACATGGGAGAGTACCAATACTCACATCAGCGAATTTTTTCTCGATCATAGCTGTTGATGTGAATATAAAACACCGCTATTCATAACTGAGAAATGATACCAACAAAATAAAAACTCCACACAACAAGGCACACACTCATGAGTAAAGCATACCCCGGGCAACACAACAACTGCATCTCCAACAGATAAGCTATCGCAGGGAACATTCGCAGTGGTTGGATGACCATCATGGTCTAGCCCCATGACTAGGCGCGCTTTTGAAGGTAAAAAATTCAGAAGGGCAGTCATATCACTGCTGGCCTGAAGCTTGGCTCGCTCTTCCACTGCTCTTCCCAGAAGCACAAAGGCTAAGAGCATCACTGGTTCCTCAAAAAATGCTTGCCACCCCTGATTAAAAATTTGATTCAGAAGCAGAAAGCAGAGAAATTCCTGAAACCTGACGTTCTGAAACTTCAGCTCAGATTTCGAGAATAGCAGATTCAAAGTGCAGACAATTCGACACACAATTATCCCATATTCTCCATCAGCAAATCGAAAATTGACAACAAAATTGATTATACCAGTTTGGGTAAAAGAGCCGCGGCAGTGCTAACAGCATACGATGACACTGCTCCCAGTCCAACAAGGGTATTCATGTTGGGAGATCCCCTCCTCAGGCTCTTCCATCCATCCACCAACAGCTTTCGTCCAGGTCCAACCAAAGCGACCAGCGACAAGGCTGCGTGGAACCCAGTGGAGTGCAACATATGAAGCCAGGAAGGCCCCAATTGACCCAGAAAATGGTGACTGTGGCCCACCAAGCAAACCGCGGCAAGAGTCCATGCAACTGCCAGCCTCCGCCCTACATAAGCAGCCGCACATTAAATCAAGTATCCAAGATTGTTTCATAACTATCACACAAGTACCTGATTTGACAAAATAAAGAAGTAAAATTATAAAAGTTCATTTGAATGCTCAAATACCGCTGTCTTTCAGTCGAGCAAGTCTTTCTTCACGTTTACGAAGTGCCGCTGGTGTGACTTTGCCACCATTCTTCCCCTCCTGCTCTGGAAACAAAAAATGTTCAAAACTGTTACGACCCTTGACAGAACCTAGATACTAACAAGTCACGTCAGACAAAACAAAAAAGTTCAGCATATTGATGCTAACCCCTAACAACTGGTACAGTAACACGAGATTCAACGTTATTTCAAGACAACGTAGCATACCTTCTCGCACTGTGGACTTGAAACCACAAGTGGTCAAGTGCTTAGCCAATGCTTCTGCAAGTTGCCGCTTGATTTTCCCCCACCCAATGGACTCCACAGACTCCGACCTGATTCGTACTAGCGCAGTCTCCGTCGCTAAATTGACAGTCGCTCCTGTTACTTGTGGCTAGCAACGACATCACCAACAGGCCATCCGTCACCTCCGGCTAAATCACAGAGCTACCTACTTCCTCAAGATATCGCAGGAACTCAACAGCCAGTTGAACCGAGATTTCATATATTGGTTGCAAATATAAGAATCAGAATGACAGGCAGTACCTGAGATTCTAATATCCTCTTTACGGATGAAGCACATCCACCACACGACATCCCCTGCACATTCACACATTGCAGCATTAAGCAAAGTTAGCTTCTGAAGAGAACACACCCCCGGATGTATTTTGGAAAACCTAGCTGCGTTACTATTGGCAGGATTTAATGCTACTGAATTTTCTAGAACACACACGGAGAGATTCTCTACTACAGAGACAGAATTCTCCAGTGAATTACCCCGACATCCAAAACGATGACATCCTCCACTAATGCGGCTGATACTTCAGTGCCAAACGTCCCATTTGACGACTCGCCCGCGGACGGCACACCAAGTCCATCGCCACCTCCACCTCCTCCATGCCCCCATCCACCAAATCCACTCCCACCTCCACTGCCAGTACTGAGCAACGCCTCCGAAATGCTTGCTGAACCAAGTTTACTTTGGCAATGACACGGCCTGACACATCTTGCTGCAAGCAACCCCAACTAGAAGAAAAAAATCCAACCATCAGCAAAGCTAGAACCTCAAAGCCTCCCATTCAAATCAGTTCAACAGCAAGCGCAACCTAATAAAATCCCTACAGAACTTCAAAAAAGCCTCACAGACAGCTCGCACACAGAAAATACAAATCTAGGGTTAGAGATTCTTGTCAATTGTATCGTACAACAACATTTGCCACTGATGTCAAATGTGGTTAGCATATGATATATCATCCGCTGCACGGATGTCCGCATGACTATTCAATACCAGAATCAAACATTGTTAGATCCAGAGGTGATTGTACAAATCAAGAGAAATAAGCTAAATTTGAAGTGATAGGTAAACTCTGGAGAAGGAAAAAAAACAACCATCAGCAAAGCCAGAACCTCAAAGCCTCCCATTCAAATCAGTTCAATAGCAAGCGCAACCTAATTAAAACTCTACAGAATTTCAAAAGCTTCACAGACAGCTCGCACATAGAAATGCAAATCTAGGGTTAGAGATTCTTGTCAATTGTATTATACAACAACATTTGCTACTAATATCACATGTAGTTAGCATATGAAATATCACTCGCTGCACGGATGTCCACATAATTATTCAATATCAGAATCAAAAAAATTGGCATTTTCGATGCAGTTGTAGAGGTAGTACAAATCAAGAGAAATAAGCTAAATTTGAAGTGATAGGTAAACTCTGAACAAGGAATGTTAGCCAAAGTGGCAATACGTTACCTGGAGCTGCCAAAAGCTAGAACCCTGACCATTGAGCCAATTCGAGCCCTGCAATTTGCTCGTAACCCTAAGCACGGGTGCTCGCCGACGCTTCTGCAGGGGAACAACCTTCGGATAGAAAGCTCCATTGGAGGCCGCCATTCGAGCAGCCCCGAGCTGAAGAGGCCACCGCGCCATCTTCAGAGGAGCAGCTGGCTCAAAGAGAGCTCCGTTGGTGAAGAGCGAGGGTGATGGTAGTGCTAATGACCGCGCCAAGCGCAGAGCAGCCATGGCCGAGGCCGGTGCGGTCGTAGCTCGGCACTGGCATGTCCTCGCACAAGCGTTCATCGCGGAATTCGATACTCCGAACTTCAATCACACATCGAATTCGCACTAGGTGAAGCTGAAAACACCGCAATTGCTACTGAATATGCGCAATCAAACAGTGCTCATGATCCGAATGTCTGTTGTCTCTCTATTGTAGCTGCGAGAGAGAGTGTTTTTCCAGTGCGGCAGCTGTAACTGCGTTGCTGCAAGCGTGAATTTTGAAACGCTGCAAGGGGTATTGATCTTTGAATTTGGGGAGTGTTGTTGGTGCAAGATCTGTCGTCGACGAGCATCGGGCTCGAGGGTCGCGGAATGACTTGTCCGGGAACAACGGTGCTGGATTTGCTCGAAGGGAGAAACCTGCTTGGCTTCGCAAAGCGCATGGTGTATGGATTGATACCCGGGGAGTCTGGTGTCTATCCGGTTAAGTCCGTACGGTTGATATCCGGATATGTGCAAGTGCGGTAATCCGTAGTTGTGTAAGGGGCGGTTCACACTAAGTCCCAAGTCCCAAGTCCCACGTCCCAAATCCCAAATCTCAAGTTCCAAGTCCGATGTCCAAAGTCCGATGTCCCAAGTCCCATGTTTCAAGTTTCATTGAAATTTAAGAATTTGATAGATGTAAAGCCAAAGTTGGGACTTAGCGTTACACGCTATGTCCCAAGTTCCACACTTCCACGTCTTTATTGCTTACATGGCAACACTTTTCAGAAGTTTTGACTCCACAGAAGATAGGACTTCACTTAATGTTTAGGTCCACATAAAATAATTGAATAAGCGCCTGGCCTCATTCATCCAAGCGGGACTTCATTAATCCAAGCAAAGGGCAGAGGGTAGGGATAGGGGCAGTGAACAGGGCTTTTTTTTTTGGCCTGCTGGCGTCAAATTTGCATTTTTTTATATTTGATATCTGCCAATCTGCGTTCCTCCACAATTCCTCCATTTCTGGACGCACATAGAGGCTTCTTACTGTTCATCTGTAGTGCAAAAAAAAAAAAAGTCCTAGTAGTGAGCAAGGGGTTTTTTTTGGTTAAAATTTGCCTAAATCTTACCTCATATGGTGATTGGCAGCTGCAACATTGAAAAAATATGATGAAAAAATCGATGAAATTGCCAAATCTTTCCTAAAGTCAACACAAAAGTTGCCAAATTTTGGATGAAGTTTACTAAAATTAGTACAATTTGTGGATGCGTCCACATGTGTTGTCTATCCAATTTTGTCCATTTATTCCTTATTTGCTTGCATTGTTGGATGCATGTCGCTCTACCCTTAAAAAAGGAAAAGAAGGGAATATTTCATGGACACCTTTGAAGTTTGCAATATTTACATAGATACCCTTGCCTTTTCAAAAATTACACAAATACTATTGGACTATAAATTTTAGGCATTTATTTGTTGTGCTCGTAATTTCTTTTATGACCAATGTTAAAAAAGGGAATGTAATGAAACAAAAAAGAAGCAACATGTGCATGAAGAAAAAAGGAAAGTCACATGCACAACAAACAAGGCTTGAAAATTTTGATCCAAGGGTATTTGTGTAATTTCAGAAAGAGCAAGGGTAACTATGTAAATATTGCAAACTTCAAGAGTATACATGGAATTTTCCCATGGAAAAAAGAACCATGGCAATGAGGAGGTCACTCCACCCTGGCCATCCCTGACTTGAGCTCCGGCACTCCATCAGGCACCATATCGCCACAATTTAGTGCCCAAGTATCAAACCCCATGTTCCCCCATGTTTCCTATGGGGATTGGGCAAATCAAGGGTGGACAATGAGGGCGGAGCTAGACAAGGAGGCCTTTTATTTGCACAATACCCAACAACAAGGGGCATTGCCTGGCATAAACCATTGCAAGGATGTTTGGATGAATACGTGAGTTTGCATGAAGAACCTCCCGATGAAGAATCCATACTCCCCGTTTAACCCTTGAAGGGCCCTTGGGCTCTGGAACTATGGTACCAAATACAATTGCAACCAATATTCAGAAGTCTTAATCAGCTAGAAATTAAGTGTTACAACCATACATATTGAAGGATTGTACAATGGTGGATACATAATTTTTTTGAAAAGCCCTCAGAGCATCTCAAACATGTTCGTATATATGACCGTACATACAACCGCAAAGGGGTTTCGGGCCGTTCAGAGATTAAGTGGGTTTACTTGCAAAACAGCTGGTTGCGGCACAGAACCCACCCCGGCAAATATCCCTGCGGTGGTTTACGGAGGGCTGCTGGCTACACCGCAGTGCCGAAACCACTTCAACGTGTGGCGACTGTGAGAGCCATTGATTTTGCCCACCGGTACATGACATGACCTTGAATCTTCGTTTCCAAAACACACGTTGGTATTTGCTGCCACGTGTGCAGTTTGTTTGGCTTGCATAACCCCTTGTACCCCTGCAACAACGCTGCTGCAACGTCGTTAGTGTAGCATTTCATGTCTTTCTCCGGAATGGCATCCGATCCTTGCCTGCCTTTCAATCCTAATTACTTGCTGCCAAATCAATTGATCCCGTGGTAGTAACCAAGTTTAATTAGCATTTTCGAATTTTCCACTGAAGCTTTTATGAAAGGGTTAAGTAGCTCGTGCACACGCAGTGATTGCATGCACTCTCGTTGTCCGAGTTGTCGAAATAGTTGATTATACTGAGTCCAATGTTGCAAACGTGTTGCCAGTGTCTATTCATCTGCTTGTAATTTTCAGAGCCAGCTCAAGAAAGCGGCGCCTACTTACTGAGCTACATGAAATTTGAATGAAGAGAAAATTGAGAGAGGTTTATGCCTACAGCACAAGTTGCGAGCTGTGACATCCCTAACGGATTGAAAGTTTTTGTTCTAATCCCTTCTCTGAAACATGCTACATTGCTACTGTACTAACATCAAATTTGTTATAATGGCCGTATTCCTGAGGAGCAGAAAACTTAAGAAGAGACGAGAGTACAGCAATTGTGAGCAATTGTTTGAAGTGCAAGATCTACAGGCAGTTTGAGTAAACTCGCATCACTGTAATTACAATTTTTTCTCCAATGTTCTATAACGCCTCTCAAAATTCAAAATCTTACGGTCTATTCACTCTATTGAGCATTCCCGTCTCTCAAAATCTTAGAGTCTATTTGAGCATTCTCTTCGAGGTTTTTGTGCCAGTTTAATCGAGTACACCATTTTAACAAAATTGATGTTAAATTGTTTTTTTGGACGTTGGGCATGAAAGACAAGCAGACCATGGCTGCACTTTCTTTGTGCTTTAGTGACAGGTTTTCTTCATGGATGAAATGACTCATTTGTTGTTATTTTTGTTTCTTGGTGCACAACTTTAACTAATCATTTGAGACAGTGCGAACCTGATCAGGAACTCTTGAGGTGACGTCACTCCTGATGCTCCATTAAAGCTTTCAAGAAGCGGTTTATAGTGTTTCCAAACGGAATCATAAAGGGGACTGTAGTAACTGTTTGCTGAAATTTTCGAAGGTATTATGTCCTCACAGTTGTGCAATTCATGTAGCTATTTTTGCGTGAGGTGTTTAAGCTTCAAATTAGGAATTATCACTGCTCAATGACAACGATAATTGCTTTACTTCGTTTCTCCTCAAACATCTTGCAATGAATTTGAAAGACGCCTCCACTTGCAATGGATTTGAAAAAATGCCTCCAACTTCTGTTTGGTAGTCTTCCACTTCCATTAGTAAACTCAAACAAGGTTGGCGCATTGAACCTTAAACCTAACAACTTAGCCATATACTGAAAGCATTTACTAGCTTTGGATCAAACGGTTTAAGGATTATGAAGAATGGTTGCTACTGAAAGAGTGGAGCTCAATTAAAGTGTGTCAAAACCTCTCGTAGACGAGCTACTTATTTGTTTGTTTGTTTAGTTGTTGATGTTTTCACTTTAATTGAGCAATTCTGCCATGTTGAATCTTAGCTGAGTAAGATTATCTACCAAAATTATACGCAGAAGTAGCGACGTCGGATTGCGTGTCGAAATTTGGTGAAGCAGGCTCTTCTCTTTATGGAGACTGAGGCGAAGGATCAATTGTTGTCCAGTGGAATCCGGAGCAGCTTTCTACCGAAGAGGACGAACGTGATCATGACGATTCTGGCTGTGTTGATGCTGTATTTTCTGGGAGCAGGAATTGACTTCACTGTGTCCACACGCACTTTTGTTTCCATCCGCATCTTCTCCCCTGAATCCCAAGCACCTGTGCTGCTCCATGATCACGAAGAATCTGCACCTGCGCTGGGGGAGGTTTTCGAGGGGAGATTGCAATCCCCCGCTCACACTTTGAGAAAGGTCCGAAGCTTTGCTGATTCGTGGAGATACAGCCCTGTTGAATCGTTTGGTGGAGGCCACGATGGCGACGCAGCCGACGCAGCGGACGAGAGCGAGGAGCCTGAGTTCATGCAACAGCCCGTGTTGCGAGCGAGCTCTGTTACTGGAGCCGCCAACTTACAGGCCAGGTCAGCTTTGCGTCCCAAGGTCGTAATCGAGGTTTTTAACCCCTAAGCGTCGGGTGGGTCACCTTGGCCTGCCCTGACTTTACCTTCTAAGGTAGTAACATTCATAAGCGTTGTGTCTACATAGTCGTCACCTGACAATGGCAGAGGCTAATTAATAAAAAAACAAGGGATTGAATAGGTGTACACCCCCCAATTGCTACGCGGACACCCCATAGTCAAATTTATTAAATTTGAGATTATTATTATGTTGAAATATGAAATAAAATCAAAGCAATACTTCAGCGTACATATGCTTTTACAAGCATTGCAAACATATAACAAATTTGCCTCATTTGTGACACGGTCATGAGTCAAACTAGTAAATGAAGGGAGCAATTGGTTTGACTCCTAGCCGGGTCACAAATGAGACAAATTTGTTGTATGTTGCAACACTTGTAAATGCAAATGTACACTAAAGTATTGCTTTGATTTTATTTCATATTTCAACGTAATAATAATCTCAAATTTAATAGATTTGGCTATGGGGGGGTGTCCGCGTAGCAATTGGGGGGTGTCCACCTAGTCGGTCCCAAAAATAGATGGTTGTGGGTGATAAAGTGATTGTTGTGGGTGACTAGCATGAGGTTTTGAGTACCCATCTCACTATTTAAGAACCAATAAGCGTTGTGATTAGCATCTCTTACACATGGTTCTTACAATTTCAATGATTTTGAACTTTGAAAAATCTTTGTGAACAAATGCTAGTAGTTGGAACCTTGAAATTAATGCCAATATTTTTGGTTTCCACTTCCTAACGTATAGTATTTTTTTCAAAGTTAGTCAATTGTTTTACCTACTCCAAAACCCTTATTTCCATGCTTATGGGCGCACCTACCTTACAATATTTTTGCAGCTCGGTACCAATAATATTGCTTCAAAAAGTTGCAAAAGTCAACAATACATGCTAATTCCATGAAAATAGCAATAAGGGCAGCTTGGGACCCAATAGTGATTTTGAATTTTCTCACAACTTGGGGTACCTAAAATTATGAGTGTATTTGATGAATTTTTTTGCCTTTTATGATGCACTACGCATTTATAATCACTTCTGAAAAAAATTAGATCAAAATCAGTCTTTCTAAGATACAAAGTCTTTTTTTAGAGGCAAAGGACATTTTTTGTCTGTGCCAATGTTTAGGGGTTAAAGAGAAAAGTTTATCATCCATGATATAAGCGGCTTTTGTTGTAGAAATAAAATTTAAAAGCAACAAAGGCCAATTTCCAATGGGCAATGGGAATTGGAAAAGTTAGAAAAAAATAAATAAAATAGAAAACTTTGCATAGAAATGTGATAAAAATAGTAAAATAGGAAAACAAAAATGTCAATGTGGCTAGTTTCTAATATGAAGTACACAAATTTTGGGATCTGAATATCTTGAAGTCCGAAAAGGCTGGTCACTATGTCCAATTTTAATTGCCCATAGAAGTTAGCCCTAAGAGATATACTCTAAAATTTTGCATGCAATTTTCCTCACTTACTATAGGTGAGGAAAATGAGATAATAAGATGAAGCCAATTTATCAAATTATTTTATCACTTGGAACCTTTTAGTGCAAAATGAAAACCATTTCTCTTTGTAATTTATTAGGGTAAGCTTGAAACAATATTTTGTGGTTCATTTGATTAATTACTCCCTCTCCATATCCTTAGAGCAAAGTTTCATGTTGGTCTTGGAATAAAAAGATCCCAAAATGACAACTTTATAATGCAAATTTTTTTATTGTTTCTTGATTTTACTTTTTTTGGGCTAGCTTGGTGGTTTGCCCTTAGTTGCAAAGACTATAGCTATGTGATACTAAGGAGTTTCAAAGTTTGGAATAATTCTTTTTTAGAATTTTATTTTTCTTTGGATTTTTTTCTACAAGAAACACAATATTCATTAAATTGGGAAAAAATAGACATTTTGGGAATTTTGTTCTTCTTTTGTCAGGTGTGCACTTGACTATTTTCCAATGAAATGAGATTTGAATCTTCCAAAAATATGCTCTCTAGTACCCAAGAAGCAGAGAACCTTCCAAAAATCTGCTCTTTATTACCCAAAAGCTAAACATCTTCCAAAAATACACTCTTTATTACCAAAAAGTCAAGAACAAGACCTATTTGTTTCACAAAATAACAATATTTCTGAAATTTTGAACACAAAGTTCATTAACTATGTGTAAGTTGACCTCCTTAAACATTTCAATTGACCTAAGAGGTTTTAGGTGAAATACAGTTTGGGAATTTTTTTTTCCCAATTTAATGAATATCGTGTTAAGAAGAATATTGATTTTTAATGATGGTTCCAATGCAAGGATGCAGAACTTTTTGGCTCTAAAACAAGCTAGACTAGTAACTCTTTCAAACCATATATAAATGCTATGATCTTGGAAAATTGGAAATAAAAAGTTCACACGCAAGTGGCAAGAGGTGGTTGCAGGTTGAAGAGAATGACAAGTTGGCAACGAAGACAATCAATAGCAAAGCATTGGAGCAGTTTTCAAATCTTTAAGAACAACATCCTTTCACAACACTTCCAAGACCAAATGCCAAAATTCTTTTGTTCAATCCAAGATCAAAATAGTTCTAATGTTGAAATCAAACACTCAACATCAATGTCAAAGGTGGACCACATGGATGAGGAGAAGATATGTGGGATTTGTGTGTTGAGAAGTGGCACTTGTCCTACATCTAAGTTGTTTTGCAGGCAGAGATTCATCTTGACATGGATGTCACCTGTGAGTTCCTTTGGCCCTAGGGAGCGGCTCACCCTAGAGAGCATTTTCAAGTGGCACCCTCATGCTTGTGTTGTTGTCCTCTCTCAAACAATGGACTCTTCTACTGGTACGTGACTCAATCTAACAAAGTAATATACCTAATTATACTTGAAGTTAATCCTCATGTGTTTTGGAAAACATTTTACACAATGTCCCATGTTCTTACTTTACAGAGTCTCAAACACCATATTTGACAAATTGGAAAAGAAGATACATTTTAGGACTTCTAAATCAATTGCATTTTTGAGATTATTTTGGTGGTTTATAGTAAAGGGTAAATGACCAACTCCAAAATAAAGGACAGATGATTACATTTTACCTTATTTGTATAAAAAATAATGGAAATTTTCACCCTGGCCCCCACAAACACATATGTGCAGCACACCGAGCCAGTTTTGGCCTAAACCGTGTGGCCTTTATACCTTGCAAAATTGAAAAAAAAAAACATGCTTGTTTCAGTAGTATCAATTCCCCTAGGTCAGTTTTGGCAATTGAAGGTTCCCTTTGCAATAAAGGTCCATTATTTGTTATACAGAGACGTATAAGCTTATCTTTGGCGTAGGATCTTGAAAAAATTATCATAAAACTCACTTTCAGTTGCCAAAATACTCTCACAAATGCAAATTTTAGAAGTCCAAAATGTACCCTCCCCATTCATCAAATATGGTGTTCTCAATTTTCCACTAGGCTCCAAACTTGTTAGGTTGTATAATTGAAAAATAACATAAAAAATTACTAGAGTGTTTTGTGCAAAAGCATTGTAGGTCAGAGCTTGAATCTCAAATGCACTCCCATTTGAGTTAAATCTAATTTTTGGGACGCTCCTACTTTATTGATACATATAGGCATTTCTTAACCCCTAAATGCCCATGAGGACATTTTTTTATCCTTTGGCCCTAAAAAAGCAATATGTACGACAAAAAAAAGTAGTTTTTCATCTGTTTTTTTTTTCTTTTTCAAAGTGACCTTAAACACATGATTCATCATAGAAGGTAAATAACAATCTTATCAGGTAACCCAAATTGTGAGAAAATTCAAAATCTCAGTGTTGGGTCCCAAGTTGCCCTTATTGCAATTTTCATGAGGTCGGTATGCACTATTGACTTTTGAAATTTTTAAAAGCAATACTATTGGCACCCATCAACCAAAACACTGTTGAAGCTACAATATTTATACTATTGAAGCTATAGTGTGGGCAGGCCATGGCCACCCACACCTAGCGGTCCTTTAAGGGTTAATGATCCGAAACATGAGACTTCGGCTTAAACCTTCAAATCATAGTTAACCCTTAAAGGACTGGTGGGTGGCCGTGGCCTGCCCACACTATAGCTTGAAAAATATTTATACTATAGGTTCAACAATGTTTTGGTTGATGGGTACCAATAACACAATATTCATTAATTAGGGAAACGGCAATTCCCAATTTGTATATCTCCTTAATCTGAAACTCTCATCTTAATCTTGTTTGGCACACCTGTGAGAAAACAACTAATACTTTATAGATACTTTACAGATGACAGATGTCTAAATCCAAATTAGTCACAAAGAAGTGGAAATAAAATGGATGTGGCATGAAATGAAAATGTGATCAGAAGTCCCAAAATGTGCTAGAATTCCTAAATTAATGAATATTGTATTCAATAGTATTGCTTTTAATAATTTCAAAAGTCAAAAGTGCATGCCAACCTCATGAAAATTGCAATAAGGATAGCTTGGGACCCAACATTGTGATTTTGAATTTTCTCACTTTTTAAGTTACCTAAAAATATGAGTATATTTGATAAGATTGTTATTTGCCTTCTATGATGGATCATGTATTTACGGTCACTTTGGAAAAAAAAACAGATGAAAAACAAAAAAATTCTGTCGCATAGACTGAATTTTCAGGGCCAAAGGACAATAAACATCCTCATGGACGTTTAGGGGTTAAAAACCCAGATTTTCAAGCACTCGACCAATAGAGGTTGAGAAAATTCAGTGAGTGAGGCTTGGGATACGGAGTGAACCGGCTCTGAGAATGTTGTCGGCAGGTCGCAAAATCCTGGAGCCAATGGTGGCGAGGGGCCACCGAGTGACAGCAGTGACACCCGACCTGGCGACGCTGTTCGCCAACACCCCGGCGGCGAAGTGGTTCCAGCAGCTGCGCAACGGATTCATCGACCCGGGATGCATCAACCTCATGCAGAACCTGTCCAACTTGATGCGCCTGGCGGCGCTCTACAAGTACGGCGGGATCTACATCGACACGGACGTCGTCATCCTGAAACCCTTCGACGAGCTCCGCAACGTCGTAGGAGCGCAGAGCCAGAACGAGACGACGGGGCGCTGGACCAGGCTCAACAACGCCGTGCTGGTGTTCGACCGGGAGCACCCTGTGGTGCTGGCGTTTCTGCAGGAGTTTGCTGACACGTTCGACGGCAACCGGTGGGGATGGAACGGACCGTATATGGTCAGTCGCGTTGTGGAGAAACTGATGCAGAGGCCCAACCGCTCGTCGGCGGTGGCGGTGTCCGTGCTGCCTCCCCTGGCGTTCTACCCTGTCAATTGGACCGACGTCGTGCCCTGCTTCCAGTCTACTGCCAATGAGAGCCAATCCAAGTGGCAGGTAATATGATGAACTCATCAGTTTCTTCGACTCTTGGCCCCTAAAGGATGCTGCCTACCAAAAGTGTTGTATGTATTTCTATGAAGACCATATGAAGACCATTTAGTACTTGAAGAAATGGTTTTATGACAAATGTCAAAAATTTCCCAAAAAATCCGAGTTGATCAACAGTATGTTTATGACTTGGCTTGAAATCTACAACTCCAATGGATTCATGCTACCCAAATGCCCCATATGTATACAATACTGGAGTCCGTATACAAAATAGCAACATTCTTTAGGGGTTAAAGTAGGAGGCTCATAAACTTCAAATGTAATCCTTTTTACATGTTATTTTTCATAGGTTTCAACCATGTACAAGCATTGTACATTTGAGGATGTGGGTGGTTATAGAGCTCTATGCCAACTTGAAAATTTCATGATTAATTCCATAAAACTCCAACAAATATGAAACAACTTGGGTTAGATGCCAATTCCTCTTGTCTTTCAAGGAAAAATTTACTGAAAAACGTTGCAAGAAGTTTCACCTCCCAAAATTCGGTTTCAGCCATTAGATGGTTGGTTTATGAGTCTCCTACCTTATATCTCAAACGTCTGGAGCATATCACAAACGTCTGGAGCATAGTTGTGCGAAGTAGCTGAGCATTCAAATTGCGGTGCTTATTTCGAATCTGGGCTCCAGATTTGAGTTCCATGGAATAACCTCAATGTCAGTACTTCGACCGTGAAGCAACAAAATCCAAAGGAACCGAATGTTAGAGTGGAAAGCTAAAACGTAGAATAGTAACGTGGCATAGTAATGGCTCATGACCGGGTTCCTCTTCTTGGCTGCCTGCCACATAACGTAGTGCCTATCCTTAATTGCTTGCTTAGCACTTGTAGATTATAGGGAAAATTTCATGGATACCCCTGAAGTTTGCAGTATTTGCATAGATACCCCTGTTTATTCAATAAATTGCACAAATACCCTTGGATCATAATTTTTAGGCATTTATTTGTTGTGCTTGTACTTCTTTCATGACCAATGTTGAAGAAGGGAATGTAATGAAACCAAAAAGAAGCAACGTGCGCACAAATGAAGAAGGTAAGTGGCTTACTGGCGTGCACAACAAAACAAATGCCTAAATGCCTAAATGCCTAAATTTTTTGGTCCAAGGGTATTTGTGCAATTTCTGAAAATGCAGGGGTATCTATGCAAATATTGCAAACTTCAGGGGTATCCATGATTAAAAGGCTTCAGTAGGATTACGTACCAGGCAACTCAACTTAGGAGCTTGATTGTGGAAAATGATAAATGTTGAGCCACTTGCGCAACATGCACCGCTGCTCAGGACAGAGCGATATTTAGTGATCCAATAATGGTGTAAGAAAAGCTTGAGAAATCGATTGACAGAATAGATAACAAAAAGAAAGGAGCAAATTATAGCTTATTACTTAATTCTATACATGAGATGCTTGCCTACCTTGCCATTTGTAGATTATAAGGCCTCATTAAAAGTACGCACTTGGTGATTTAGATATGAAGGTTAATTGTAAACAAGTAAAAGATGCTGAGGTACAAAAAGGGAAAAAGGCACATTTCTGTCAAAAGAGTGCTTGAGATTCAAATTCACCCCTTGTTTTACGATGACTAATGAGTTGCAGCGGGATGACTGCAGACAGAAAAGTTGGAGTGGATACGACAAGGCTCATATGCCATCCATCTCTGGAACAAGAAGTCCAACTTTCTGAAAGTGGAGCATGGGAGTATTATGGAGACGTTGTTCAAGCAATCGTGCCTGTTTTGTAAGGTTTCAAAACCCCGATTGTTAGCTGCTAGTACCAGTCCCTTTCCCTTCCGAACCCATTTTGTACAGTACAATGCCACAGTCTTTAAGCCATAGACAATTGATTCAAGCCAATAAAACAGGTCGAATGTACGAGCAATGAAACATATCGCTTGTTGTAATTGTAGCTTTGTAGTAAACTGATCCATTTCACCGCCCAACGTGGTGTGTCATGAAATGACTCTTCAACTCAATCCTCTTCTACTCGTCTACGTCACATATTTTGTCTATTGGTGCGCCGAGTACAACGCAATCACTTCAGAAGATGTAGAAGAAGGCTAGCCAAATGCTCTAAGGTCAGTGGCGCTTCTCCTAGTGAATGAATGAATAAATGATAAAAAAGAAGCTACCCTATACTCAAGTGAGAGAGCGACACACCGTATGAAACGGAAGTTAAGATCTCTTGTTTGGAATTCTCAGTATGTCTTTGCGGCTGAGCAGGCCATTCTTCTGCTTTAGACTGCCGGCGCTATCTTGTCACCATCCTCTGGATTCAGTAAAGAAGAAACCTTCGTGAATGAGTAGGGTTCCAAATGTCATAGCACTTTTAAAGAACATTCCAGAGGTCCCTTCTTAAACATCAGCACCTCATTTTTGTGATTTCGGCAAATTTGAGCGTGCAAAATGTGATGACCGTGTGTGGTTAACTTGGACGACCCTCACATGTTTCGACGAGTTTTTTAACCTTAAACGGGTGAGTTCTCAATGTATTCTTACAACTTAAGACATTTAAGGGTTAATTGCCCACCTGAAGTTTCAGAGCTCTAAAATCTAAGACTTCACTTCGACTGAGTAGACCTGAATTGCAACAAGTCACGTCCAAAAAGGGCGTCCTTAACTGCTCCACTCCAGTTCCAGACGATTGTTTCAATTAATCTGATTAGTTGAGAGCCCTTTCAGAAGGCGGCAGGTTTTGAAATTGCGCCAATGTAACGAATAAGACCATTCGAGAATCTAGGTCATTTCTATTGGTAATAAAATTTAAATGAAAAAATCCCAGAAAGTAGGCAGACAGGTATATAAACATAAATAAAAAAGATGAAGCCTGTAATTGGCTAAATTCTTCTGCTTTTGTAAATCTCATTATTAGATAAATGTGATCTCTCTCGACCTTTTCACGACCGTCAAACAAGGAACCATTTGTACACTAGGCCATGAATGATCTTTACGAGTATTATAAGTTTTCATCTTTGACAATTTTACAACGTTTACGTACTCAAAAACCACAAATTTCTACTACACCCAAGAAAATAGAGAAGGACACTCGAGACTGTTACGTCAACATGAGCAAGTTGGGCATAACAGACTCGTAACAGACAAGTTCAGTGACTAATTCAAAAGGTGGTAAAAAAGGGGTAAAATTCTTTAAGTCCACCAAGTATAAGTACCTTTGAGGCTGGACTTGAATCCGCAACTGGTCAAGTGCTTGGCTAGCGTTTCACCGAGTTGACGCTTAACAACGTCCCACCCGGTTGCTGCAACCGGCTCCGCAGCTATTTGCACTGTTGCCGTTTCGGTCGCCAGGTCCACAATCGCTTCTTTCACTTGTGGCTGAGATAGGCACCAACAACAACAGCTGAATATGAACAAACTCCTCAAGAAAAATGAGCTTGGACCAAAAATTTCATGGCACTAAACTGACCAACGTTATTGAGATCATATTGTAAAAATAATAAAATTTGGGCAGCGGCACGGAGGAAAAATAGTACGTGTAAACAAAAATCATACAGCAAGAAGTACCTGTGCTTCCAATATCCTCTTCACAGATGCAGAACAGCCACCACAAGACATCCCCTGCAAATACCAGATTCGGCATGCACATCAGGAGCAACGAACTTAAACCAATCCTTTGCTCAAAACAATGCGCAATTTATTCGTACCTGCAGATTGAGAAGTAGGAATTATAGATTCCTCTAACATTCCCCAGGAACCACACCAAAATATTGCATCTACCTAACCCAAAATCTTGTACAATAGATACATTTTGAGTTTACAAAATGTATCAAACACAACATCAAAACTCGTGTTCGTTTTAGGTCATCTACTAAGGAAATTCAACCCTTGTAAACATTGCATGTGGTATCCAAATAATGCATTCTCTGGCGCAGTGGGATCCTCTTTGATGCGCTAACTGGATTATTTAAAATAGTCTAACCAATGTAGTAACGGTAACTATGCTCAGTGAATAAAGTGTCACACTTAGCTGCGGTTACTTTGATAAATGAAGGAAATTGAGAAAAAAGGTCAATTAACTTACCCCAACGTTAAGCAAGATGACACCCTCAGTAATGGAGTTGAAATCTCCACCGCCGGATGTCCCAAGTGAAGAGTCTCCCGCAGCTGGCACTCCAAAACCATCTCCACCTCCACCTCCTCCACGACCTCCCCATCCACCGAACCCTTTCCCACCGCCTCCTCCCAGTTTGCTAAGAACCTCCGAAATGCTTGCAACTCCAATACCATTTTGGCTGCAGTTATAGGGTATGGTACTTCTTGCTGCAACCACGCTTGACTGAGGAAAAGGCAAAGCAAAGCAAAACAAAGCACAACCTCTGTCAAAAGGAGGACTTGCCACATGCACTTTAAAAACTTGGCTGAGCCGAATAAGCTCATCCTAAAAATTACTACGTCATTGCACTCATAACATTCAAAGTCACCGTCCCAATACAGAATCAGATTCCATATATTGGCAGAGATTCACACCATTGGCACTTTTTCAAATGGCCATATAGAAACTTAAAAGCTAGGTTATATACCTTTATGCAGTAGAAGATCACAATGTTTGTGATTCAAACCATGTGAATACAACAACATTGATATTGAAGAATCTTATTATAACTCTTATATACACAAAAATGCTTTTTTGGATTCTCCATTTCACTTCCAGCCATTTAATTGTTTCACCACCTCTCCGTTAGCATTCACCAAAGTCTGCATACCCTAATCCTTGTCAAGCAAACCTGGAAATACCTGCAACTGCCGGAGGTTTAAGGATTGACGAATCAGCCAATTCGCCACTTGAGGAGACGACTGCATGTTGTTCACGACCACGACTCCAGATTGGCGCAGACGCTTCGGTTGAGGAGCTGCCATGACTCTGGAAGCAACGGCTCCTCCGCTCGACAACATTTCAAGCTGGAAAGTCGGGGAGCTTACAGAGAGCAAAGTCGCCATAGCTATGACAGTAGCGAATTGAATTAAAATCAAACGGGAGGAACACTCGCAGCAGCAGCAGATTAAAACTTCATCGCCGGTTCTAGGGTTTCGAGCAGACGACGAGATGGCTCCGCCAAAACTCTAAGAGAAGAGGAGTTCACATACGAATGGAGCAAAATGGCGTTGGGGAACTGAACGAGGAGCCGGATTTTTGCAGGATTGCTGCAGAAATGGACTCAAACGAAATCTGAGCTCCTACGGAAAGGAAAATTTGATAGGCGGAGCGATGATTTTGCTCACAACGGAGGCTGCGCTTCTCCTGTCGCGAGCGAGGAGCTCGAAAATGCTCATCAACACTTCCTTGTAAACGCGGATATGGGGGTTGGAGTACGGGAATAGGGTCATCGGATGGACGTTATCCGTTACCTGCCACGTTGGATAGATTTCGCGGTTGCAGGGTGTTCTAACGGGGCACTTTACTCCAGCAGTCGGGACCACGAAAGTCCAGGTCCAAAACTTTCACTACACTGATAATGGTATTTAGTATTGGCAACACTAATTACAAACCCTAACACTAAATGTCAACAATTTTTATAATGTTACCAACACTAAATGTCAACATATATACTATTTGTCAACTATAGTAATTTTTGTTGGATTTTTTATATGACTTTACATTTAGTGTTAGAAATTGGTTCATTTTTATTACAACAAAAAAATTAAATTAAATTAATGAGTTAATATCTAAACAACTAATATAAATTCCCATTTTTGTAGTCAAAAATCTTAATCTACAAGGGGTTCAAGACAAGAAGAGGAGGTAACAGAGAGTGATGTGCACAAAAAGAAGGCAACTCTAAATGCAAATTAGTTGAGATTTAGAATGAGTAAAGTAAAAGTGCAAGTAACACTATTGGTAACATAACACTAAACACCATTATTAGTGTACTAGAATGGGCCGCCGGTTTAGACTAGGAAGTCGACAAGATTTAGAATTGCCCAATTGGCTAGTGGGTGGATTTTGTCTAGTGGAGTTTTCATAATGAAACGGACTATCAATAGGTGTTAATTCCATGTCATTGCCTACTTTAACCAAAATTGAAGAGGAACTCACTTGCAGTGTACAAGATTTGGGGTCACCTTCCAAAGTAACCACTATAAACGCCCATTATTGCTATTATAGTCTTTTTGCACCATGCTCTATTTGCACTATCACACATTAGGGGTAGTCACGGCACTTTCTTCTGTACTTGTGAAGAATGAGAACTCTGCAATGTCGCGTTGCTAGTGGCTATCGGAGCTTGCGTTTTAATTCACGCGTGAAACTTCTCACTGTGTGAAAAAAGAGTATACACGATACAATGGACAAGACAAATATCTAACGCAAGACAGAGATACAATCACATACAAACAAGAGAATGAAACAACACAATTAAGAGTAATTTTATTGAGTGCTTGTGCAGTATATGTACAGACATGACTAACTAACTAACGCTAACTAATGTGTAACAGAATCCTATGGATGTACAGTCTAGTGGATGAATGTATCTCAGTGAGGAATGTAATGGTACATTTGTTAACACCCTTGGGCACTGAGATAACTCGAGTATGCATACGAGCCAAGTCTTAAGTTTGTGCAACCACTATTCTGCATGCATCTCAATGAGGTGGAGCAAATTTGTGGCAATGTCAATCATAAGTCATCTCTCCTTGTGTTTATTGCGTGTGAGCATGTCTGGGTGGTCGTGATTGTGTGTTGATGCACGTTTGCTTTTTCAGTGGGACTTGTTTGTAATGTCGATATTTCTCACGCTTCTTCACCAAGTCTTTGACTGGTGCGTTGATTGGCATTTATTGCGGTTGCGGCGAGTTGATGTGCAATATGAGTATTCCTCTACTGAATCCGCGGCTCAAGATTCCATTGGGGTTTCTCGTCCTGTCAAGTCAGCTGCCCATGGCGACATTGGTATTCCACGATTTGAGTGTTTGGAGATGGGGTTTCCTAGGCAAACATTTGATCACTTGAGAGTAGGGTTTCCTTCTCAGCTTCAAGTTGTTAGTAGCGGCACTTCAGGGTTTGCATGTTTCTGTAAGTATTATGTTGTGCGTTAAGGTTATAGGCCTGGGTTGTATCACTTCTGGAGCAATTGTGAGAATCAGGTAAAAGGTTACCCTGGTGCACAATTCAAGAGCTTTTGTCTGCTAGAGGATGTTGAGCGCTACTTGCATAGACGTTAGGTTGCCAAGTTTTTCCCTGCGTGGAAATTAGGTTTTGGTAAAAGCTTCTATGCTGTGGATATCTGTTTCCTTGCATAGTTTTAAAAATCGCTGTTTCCCTAAAGGTTTGGTAAACATATCCGCCAGTTGATCTTGAGTTTGAATGTTAAGAGTCTGCATTATTCCAACTGCAACATTCTCTCTTATAAAGTGAAGCCACAATTTAATGTGCTTCAACTGTTCATGATACACCATATTCTTCCCAGCCTTGAATGTACTCTAATTGTCACAAAAAACGAATATTGGGTCTAGTGTAGTGTTCTGTATTTTGTGAGCAGGGTGCGTAGCCAGATGGCTTTGCAAATTCCATCAGTCAAGGCCTTAGCCTCCGCATTTGTGGAGGACGTAGCAATGGTTTGCTGTCTCTTTAAGCACCACGTAACGGGACCTTCTGCTAAGGTGAACATCCACCCAATGATGGATTTTCCGTCAAGTTTGGAGTTTCCCCAATCTGCATCAATGTAACATGTTATTGCTGTGTTGTGGCTTTGCCTGTAGAATATGTCGTGATCTAGAGAGCCCTTGATGTAGCATAGAACTTGGTTTGTGGCCTCAAGGTGAGACACTTGTGGGTCATGCATGAATCTGCTCAAAACTCCAGTAGCATATAGAATTTCAGGTTTTGAATTCACTAAGTAGATAAGCATGCCAACTAACCTTTGGAATCGCTTTACATCAACCTTTGGTGAACTTTCCACAGGTCCTAAATTTAGCCTTTCTACCATTGGTACTGCAGTTGGGGTGCTTGATGTCATGTAAAATTCTTGCAGGATCCGCGTTGCATAGTTTTTCTGAGACAAGAATATTCCTGCATTTGATCTTATAAATTCAACGCCCAAATAGTATCTTATGTTGTCAAGATCAGTCATTTCAAAGTGGTTGATAAGATTCTGTTGAAGTTGCTTGATGCATGCTCCATTTGATCCTATGACCAAAAGATTATCAACGTACAAGATGAGTATTATCACACCCATGCTGCTGTGTACATAGAACAAGCTGTAATCAGCTTCTGTGTGTGTTAAGCCCTGCTCAGATAGGAACACGTTGATTTTTCAAACCATGTCCTTGGGGACTATTTGAGCTCATAAAGTGACTTTTGTAACTTACAGACTTTGCTGAATGTCTTTTCAATGCGGAAGCCTTCAGGTACCTCCATATACACGTCCTCCTTCAATTCTCCATTTAGAAACGCTATAACAACGTCCAAGTGGATTGTCTTCCAATTGTGTGCTACTGCAAGGGCAACAATCGTGCAAACGGCTTTCCATTTTGCCATAGGGGCACTTATTTCATTATAATCAATCCCTTTTGTCTGTTGGAATCCCCTAGCCACAAGTTTGGCTTTGATTTTTGTTGGATTATTGTCAGCTCCAATCTTGGTTTTATATAGCCAACAAGCTATCACTGGTGTGATGTCTAGAGGTAGGTCGCAAAGATCCCAAGTATGATTCTTTTCCAATGATTTTTTTTTTCTGACAGCATGGCATTTCTCTAGCCTAGATGAACATTAGCCTAGGAGAAGGTGAGAAGTTTGGATGGTTCTTCAAGAATGCCATAAAAATAGTTGTAAATTAAAGGGTCATTTAGGTGCATGAGTTTTGTGGTTGCAAGGAATATTTGATCAATGGATTCTAGAGAGTACGTGTAGCAGTCTTGCAGTCTATTGGATGGGTTCCCAATCCTATGGGACGGTGGCCGCCTTTCCGATTAGAGTGACGATATATTGGAGTTTGTCAAAGGTACTAGCTGGATTTTGTTAGTATTGGTGGCTATTGTACCTTTTAACAATTGCTGTAGTGGACTTTGAAAGGTTTGAGGTTCTACATCAGACGTAGTTGGTAATGATGGTTGAATGGTTGGGATAATGGCAGTAGATGACAAGCATGGAGCGTTGGGTGTATTTACTGCTATGGATTTGTCAAATCTCACGTTCCTAGTGATAATGACCTTTTTCTCCTCACTCAACCATATTCTAAACCTTTTGGTTTGCTTGTCATAACCAACAAATGATCCTAGTTTTGACTTGGGTTCAAGTTTATCTCTGTGAGATTTTTCTATCCATACATAAGCTTTGCAACCAAAAATCCTTATAAAAGAGATATCTGGTACTAAACCATAAAAATGTTGATGGGGCATTACCTTGGGATTGGATGTGGTTAATGATTGGTTCAGTAAGAATGCTACAGAATTCACAGCTTTAGTCCATAAAGATCTCAAGATTTAGGTTGAGTTCATCATGCTCCTTGCCATCTCTAGGGTCTTTCTGTTTGATCTTTCCGCCACTCTGCTCTGCTCCGGAGAGTCAGCATTTGTTAACTATCTGGTAATGCTATCGCTTTTGCAGAGTTCAATGTATTATGTTGACAAAAACTCACTGCCACGATTGCTTTTGATGCATCAAATGACCTGATTGGTCCGGAGTTCTATCATGGACTTGAAGACCTTAATCTGATTAAGTGCTTTTAACTTTTGTCAGAGAAATTTGACCCAGATTAGTTGACTGTAGTCATCCACGATAATAAAAAAGTATTTAGACCCGGCAAGGGATTTCACTGGCAGTGGACCACACATATCAACATGAATGAGTTCAAGTGGCGCAGTGGCCTTAAATTTGCTATGTTTGGGAAAACTATCTCGTGATTGCTTTCCAGTTTGGCACTAAGCACATATTTCATGATATATTGGGATGTACGAAATGCCTTTGGCCATTTGCTGGGATGAGAGTTCATGTAAACAATCATACTCTATGTGGCCAAGTCTAAAGTGCCAGAGCCTTGCAATATTGATGTCCTGCTGCGCAATGTTCACAAATGCTGCAGGATTAAGTGCAGTAAGCTAATAATAACCATTTTTTGGGTTGCAAACCCCTTCTGCAACAATCTGCATTTCCCCTCTACTGTATAAGATGTATTTTTTGTTGTCAAAACATGCAATAATGCCCTTATCAGTCAGGGAGCCAATAGAAAGAAGGTTTTTTGCAAGACCAGGAACATACATGCAATCATATACGTGTTTAACTTCTCATGAGGGGAGAGAAAAATGAACAGTTCTTTTTCTTGAGATTGGATGTGCTTGCCCATTGGTTGTCTTTACGCTACTTTAGAACTATTCTAGGCTTGCAAAATTCTCTCTGTCTCCACGCACATGTTGAGTGGCTCCAGAGTCTAAGTACCAGCCTGAGTCTAAATCATTAATGCTAAGGGAGGAAATGGCTGCCTCTAACATATTAGTTTCCTCAGGTGCCTACTAGTCTAACTCATCGGGTGTAATGTTGTTCTCTAGATTTGGCCAGGACTCATGAGCTAGGTTTGCAGAGAATGAGGATTATATTCCTAACTTGGAGCGCCTCTTTACTTCCAGCTTTCAAATATCAACAAGTTGCTTAGGACATGTCCTTGTGGTGCCTAATGAGTCTGCAGTAAAAGCACCGTATCTGGCGATTTTGGAAACCACCAGAGGACTGAAGTCTACTTGATGATTGAAAACTAGTAGGAGGTTTTGAGTTACCTTATGGTGCATTGGAGTAGTGTTGGTTGAATTGACCTCCATAGTTACGCTGCTGGTATGAAGGTCGCAACGTTGCACCTCCCCAAAAATATAGCATTTCGGACTCCCCTGCTGCTGTTGATTTTCCGGTCTTGGACTGCCTCTGACTTTCTTCAAGCATGAGTCGTGTCTGGAGCTGGTACAGATTTGGGAAGGTCCCTGAGCTTGTAAAGTTTTGTAGGAAGTAGTCAAAGCTTTTTGGCAAGGCTTTCATCACAATCTGTATTAGGTCACTATCATCTATCTCAACCCTGATAGTTGATAGGTGTGCAAGATTTGTATAAAACTGAGAGAAGTATAGTTCTACACCTGCAGTTTCAGAGAACTAAATCAGTACTAACTGATTCTTGAGGTTGAATTTCCTAATGTCATTGTCAACCTCAAAAGTTTGGCAAAGATGTTCCCAAAGTGGCCGCGGTTCCTAAAACTATGTGAGTTGAGCTAAAAGTGTAGGCTTGATAGACATGTTGAGAATGTACATCAATCTCTCAATTTTATCACTCAAGGACTGTTTATCACTTTGATCCTCTTCATCATCGACTGGTTTTTTGCCTAATGATGTGGCAGAATCCTTGAGTAGAAACCAGAGCTTCTTTTTTTTTGTGATTCTTGTTACCATGTATTTCCACAGATGGAAATTTGATGAGCTGCTAAGTTTGGCTTCATTTGGGACAAAGCTTTGATTTGCCATGACTTTGGAGTGTTGCCTGACTTTAGTTATTGTTTGATCAACCCAGAAGAAAGTGTGTGTTGCTAACCTAGACTAACAGGAGAAAAGAACCTCGCTCTGATACCATTTGTGAAAGAAGAGTATACAACAATACAATGGACAAGATAGAGATCTGACACAAGACAGAGATACAATCACATACAAACAAGAGAATGAAACAACACAATTAAGAATAAGTTTACTGAGTGCTTGCGCAGTATATGTACAAATAGGACTAACTAACTAACTAACGCTACCTAACGTGTAATAGAATCCTATGGATGTACAGTCTATTGGATGAATGTATCTCAATGAGGAATGTAATGGTACATTTGTCAACACTCACAACCTTGTTCTTCTCCTCTGGAGGTGAAGAATGGAGTGGAGAATGAGTTAGCGTGTGAACTTCTTACCATGATCTTTGAGTTTTCCCATTTGTGAATCGCTTTTCATGCTAGCTATTTATGCTCCTCCAATTGCTAATTGTGCTACCTTTCTCTAAGTAAACCATTCTCCATTCTCCAAAACGTACAGATGGAGGTGTCACGACATCTTTACAAAGAACAAGCTCCTATTGGCTCCTCTTGTCTCTACACAACTTCTCAATCTCCATTCTCTTTTCATACTCTAAGAAGCCGTGACTACCCCTACTTTGTCTTTGTCCTAGCACAATAGAAAGAGGTTTAGACTTTGAGATTTTTTACACTAGAAGAGATATAGCAATTGCTATTGCATGAAATTGCAATTATTAATTGATGTGTAACCCTTTGACCAATCAGAGGATGGTTGACAATCAAACACACTTTCATTAAATATACATCTCTTATCAAGCCAAATGAACAAGGTTGTTCTATTTTTAGCCAATCAACTTTTAGCCCATCTTGTGCTTCTTATCCCATGTTGATTCCATCTCTTATCAAGTTGAACAAACATGTTGTTACCTTTTCCGCCAATTAGTTTTTAGCCCATCTGAGGCCCCCCATCCCAAGTCCCCCACGCCCCCATTTACAGTAGTGCCTCGCTTAGATGAGTGTGTTTGGACATAATTTTTTTTAATCTTAGGAGAGCATTCATTGTAACTAGGCAAATGAGTGACGGTAAAGGTATGTGCGATTGCGCAAATGTAATGGTGAAGGTAAAGTTTTCTCTTATCTAGATATCTTTTGTTTGGAAAGCAGTCACTTGGGCATTTATGCAAAAGATATGTTTTTCTTATGGAAGCATTTTTTGTTACGTATGCACAAATCACTTGTTCTAAGCCTAAATGGGATAGGGATAGTCATCTTAGCCAAGCCTTTTTCTTACAGAGGTTCATCCTAGAGAGGCACTATTGTATCTGGTCATTACAAACACTCAAGATTGCATTCTACTATAATATAGGTGAAGAAGCTTAAGATATCCTACCTGTCAAAAAGAAGAAAGTAATTGAATCAAGTTTTGTAATTATTAAACAAATTTAGTACATATAAAAAACTTTAGTATACTACAAGAAAACAATGTCAATTTGGTCATTTTTTGTAGATTTGGACATGTCAATATGGAGGTTTTTTGCCAATTTAGACATTATTTTGTCAATTTGGACATTATTCAATCAATTCAAACGTGTCAACTTGGACATGGTTTTCTTGTAGTATGTACTTTGAACATACATAACCAAAAAAATTAGAATCATACTATGACATGTTGATAATCTCATTTACTTGACCAAATGCACTCAAATTCATATATTATAATAAATAAATAGCAATTTTCTTGAAGGATAATGATTTTAAATTGATCTCAAAGATTTATATGCTCTTTTTAAGTATAACCATATGCCAAATTTAACTAACATGGACTATCTATGTTCCTAGACATGGGAAGTTTCTTGATGTATTGCATGTATTTTTTCCAAAATTTTGCATGTTTTTTTATTTGGACATATCATGAAATAATTTTCAAGTATCTCTTGCTGTCTCATTAATATCAACTATTGATATGCAAGTTCAATTAATTGTAGGATTACTACATGTGAACTTTAGATGGTCCATATATATCATACAAATAAACAAACATTTGTATTTACATCTTTCCTTATAATATCAACTTTTAAAAAATTGAGGAATTCATGCTTTTTTACACATCTACATTTTGTCCCCTAAACTTTTAGGATTAACTAGCAATTGGTGCTCTCTACACTATGCATTCATCATTAGAATTTAATTATGCTTTTTCATCTGTTATATAGAATGCAAAGTAAATTTTTAGTATGTCTTCAAATTGTATCTATGTGATAATTTCACAAATACTAGAGATGTGGTAGTACATTAACAAGAAGTTGGAGATTTGATATTATAGAGGGCAAAATGTGATATTATAGAAGTCACCATGATTATATGTATAATATCACAAAGATTAAAGATGTGATATCACAAAGGGCCTTGTGATTTTAGTTGTTTGAGTAGCTATTGGCGCTTGCTACGGTACAAATTCACCATCAAAATTTTATTAGAATTTCATATGTTGTATAGAATGCAAAGTAAAATGTTCATTAAGTCTTCAAATTGTATCTATGTGGTAATATCACAAAGATTGGAGATATGATATTACAAATATGCAAATGTGATATCATAAAGGTCACTATGATTTTAGTAGTACTATATGATGGTAAGATTTTAGTAGTATAGTGCATGACACTTATAACCAACAACTATTGACCAAACAAGAAATACTAAGGCATAACACATATACTCATTAGTTCAAAAGTAATTTTACCACCCAACGAGACAAACCCTAAACTTCATCTTGGTGAACTTGAATTTTTGATAACATTTTTTTGACAAAGCCTTGTGCTAACCACTTGAATTGGGAATTGTTGGTTATAAGTGTCATGCACTGTGTGATGGTAAAATGAGCAAGAGGAAATTTTGGACGGGAATCACGGGATAAGGTAGGAACACCTATAAGCGTTAGTGTCTCCATAACCGTCGCCTCTAAAATCTTGGAAAATCTGTGGAAATGAATAGATGTAATTACAAACATGTTCAACATGTGAACGTGAAACCTTAATGTTGGTTATGAGTACAATGGCAGTTTGCTTTTTAAAAATTCACAATTTATTCTCACAGTATCCAAATAATACATTCAAAAGTGCAAGCCCATTATTTTTCTGTTCCTAATGGGATCCTATAATTTGCTAACTGTTTATTAACCCCTAAATGTCGGCGCGGATGAAAAACGTCTGTTGCCTTTGAAAAAAGCCTCTATAGCCCAGAAAAAAACTGATTTTGATCTAATTTTTTTTCAGAATTGATCACAAATGCGTAGTGCACCATGGAAGGCAAAAACAAAATTCATCAAATACACTCATAATTTTAGGTACCCCAAGTTCAGAATCATTCGGTTAGGTCTCAAGCTACCCTTACTGTAATTTTCATGGAATCAATATGTACTATTGCCTTTTGCAACTTTTTGGAACAATATTATTGGTGCATAGCTGCAAAATGTTGTAGAAGTCAAAATCAAGGCAGGCCACAGTGACCCACACTCATTATGTTCAAAACCCTTAGTTTGACGCTTATGGGTGCTCCTACCTTACGTACCCTCCATTTCTAGGGTTTCTGAGAGAAAGCTGATGTGATATTAGAGAAGGCGACATTAAAGAGGTCATGTTGTCTTCCGTTTATAGGTCTACGAACTTCATCGTGACGAGCTTGAGTAGGCGACGCCGAACCGGCGGGATTTCTCCGAGAAATTCTTCAACGAGGAGCTGAAACTGTGAAGATCAAGCTTATGTTTAGTTGTGACAAAGTGAGAACCGATTTTTGTACAAAACGGTAGAAAAGAGTAGAAAAGAATGTCGAAAGAATCGGAAGGAGGTGCTAGTTTGAGCGATGGGATGAAGAAGACAAAGAAGAGCAAAAAAGCCAGAATGAAACTGAAAAAAGCAGCAGCAGCAAATGCAGTTAGTATCGCACCGGTCACGATGAAGCGGAAAGGCGATAATGTTGCATTAGGTTTGAAGCGGAAGGGCGATAACGTTGCATTAGGTTTGAAGAGGAAAAGCGATAATGGCGCATTAGGTTTGAAGCGGAATCGGAAGGATCGAAAAAAAGGCGTTCGTAGTGGTGAGGTTGTTGAGGAAGAAAGCGATGGAATCGAAGGTGGCGGTGTCGTTGTTCCTCCAGCTAGCAAGCGCCGAGAGGCTGCGAAGCCTGTAAGCTTGCTTGATAAGGTGAATTTTGCTTAATTTAATGTGCCGTTCCTCTTCTCGTATTCTGTTGAATTTTACTTCGGTAGGATTTCTTTTTCTTGAAGATATCGACCCCGTGATTTTGAGTTTTGGAGGATTTGGAAGTTTGTGGTGCAGAATTAGGGTTTAGGATGCGTCAGGGTTGTGCGAGATGAGTATTGCTCTGTTTTTTTGCGATTTTAATTTAAAAATATGGAAAAGCAGAAGAAAAGAGTTGAAATTTTGTTCTACATTGAGATATGCATATGCTGTGTTGAGTGCAGATGCGGGCGCGACTTAGTGGAGGCCAATTTCGGATGCTAAATGAACAACTCTACTCATGCAAGTAAGTTTTAGTCTGTCTTGTATGTTTAGGGTTTCTACTTCACAAGCACCAAGACTTCATGGTTATAAATGACCTATTTTTATTGACCGTACTGTGAATTTTTAATATTCAGACGAGGTTAAAAAAAGAGTATTACGATAATCGGTGAAGAACATTGCAAATGCTGAGGAAATAACAAATGAAGTCTTCAATGGATTTACTCAATAGTGCTTATGTGTATACTTGAGGTCCAATTTGGGCCTTTTGGTTGTTTAAAGGTTAAGGAAACGCTGTTGGAGGACAACAGCATTTTTACATGATTCATCTGGTTGTGAGCAAACAGAGGAGAGGAAGCGTTTGAGCTATTCCAGAAAGACGAAGGTGCTTTTCAGCTGGTAAGATATATTGCTGGTGGTATTATTTGTACAGTTATTCCTCTAGAATCAGTCCTGTACTTCATGCGGCTCTTAGGAGCAGGATTTCTCTGTGTGGATGCCTTATGGAATGCTTAAATGCAGAACAAAACTATTTCATTTAGTTGTCTTTTGCATAAATGTATCTGAGGAATAATGGCTACGAAGTATTAAAATCTCTCCTCTGGTAATGCAATGAGTTTATATAAGTTTGGCCAGAGATGCTCATTTTTTTGAAAAATTTAAATGCTGGCGATGGTTGTGACGTAGGACTTGTACATGTATGGTCCACTGATGAAGCAGCTTTTCTGTTGTTGATATGGTATTCAGTATCATGCAGGTTATCAAGAGCAGATGTCGCATTGGCCTAAGTTGCCAGTTCAGATAGTTATGGATTGGGTCAACTCCCGTAGTTCGGATTTGGTCATTGCAGACTTTGGTTGTGGTAAGTCCTCTTTCTTGAAGGCCTTAATATCATGTCAGAAGATTATGAAGTTGGTGATCGAGTTTTTCTGTTACCGAATTATTTTGAGAAGAGCTTCCTTTCTTCCATTTCCGCTTCACAATTTTGCATATTCTTAAACGTAAGTGTGCAGAAGCCTCCTTGAATCGGCACTTTCCCTAGTTGGTTTTGTGCCAGGTATGATAACAGATAGGAGTAACTAAGTTGTGCTTGTCGGTTATCATCATCAGATAATGGTTTTTGACGATTTATACAATATTCTGAGCCATATGCTTGATTCTTACCCACCATTGGCTTGACCTACAAACAGGAGATGCGAGGCTTTCTAAAGGTGTGAAGAACAAAGTTCATTCGCTGGACCTTGTAGCCTGTGACGAGACTGTTATCACTTGCAACATGGCGAAAGTGAGTCAAGTGGATTTTAAGGTTCCAATTCACGGTTGTTTGAGTTACTGTGTCGATTAATCATGCATTGACAATGGTTCTCCTTACTTGCAGACTCCTTTGGAGAAGGATTCTGTAGATGTTGCGGTTTTCTGCTTGTCGCTGATGGGAATGGACTACCCAAGCTTTCTCAAGGAAGCACATCGTGTGCTGAAATTAGGGTATTCAATAAACCTATCTTAATCTCTTTAGAAACAAGGATGGCATAGTTGACATGTGTTTTATATACAGATGCTGCTTATGAGTTTCTGACGAGTAAAAAATAAAAGAACTGAAGAACTGAAACTTGCATCATGGTGTAGGAAGAGTGGCGTTTGTATGTGGACAGCACCGTTTTCTGAAAGAAGCACTGTTATATTGGTTTGACTTCCTTACCCTCGTCCTAATATAGACGTGTTTCGAGCAGGGGATTCTTGCTGATAGCAGAGATCAAAAGCCGCTTCGATCCAGCTAACGACGGTGCTTCTCCCAGCCATTTTGTAGATGCTCTCAAACGGCTAGGTTTTGCTTCTGTTTCTCAGGTACAATTAAAGTAAACTCTGCACTTTTAATTGCATTTAGTACAATCTTGGCTTCTACTGATGTGTGCTTTTCAAATGTGATAGGTTTCATTCAAAGCGATAACATTGGTGTTTTGAAATGGTTGCAGTAGTCCTGTGATAATCTTGTATTTGGTATTTGCATGCAGTACTGCCTGATTGAAGCTATTTTCTTTTATGCCTGGCAGGATGACAAGAACAAAATGTTCATTATGTTTACATTCAAGAAAGAGGTAATTGAAGAGTTATGTCAGCATATCCATCCAATTCTTTCTAGATGTCCTTTTTTGGGCTATTCTCTCTCATAATTTCAAATGTCTGGTAAAATACTGCTACATAAGCAGCAATTGCAAGATGAGAATTTTACTCCTTTCTGGTATATTAGGCGTCTCCTTACAATGGTTGCCTTTCCTTTCCTGCGGAGCTTATGATAGTTATCTTTGCGTGAATGGTGTGCCTTGATATAACTCCATGCTTTAGTATGCTGGTTTTTATATTGGGCTTATCCTTTGAACTTGTTTACATTGCATTTCTCATCTTTCCTGGATTGCTTTGGTGATGTACAGGGGGAGAAGTCTGGAAAGAGGGCAATCAATTGGCCTGATCTCAAACCTTGTGTGTACAAGAAGCGCTGATTTTTTTATCGTAATTGAGGGAAGATTTGCCTTTGAGAAAGCATTTTTGTTCTATCCTGGACTTTGCTTTTATTGCGTACGAAGGACTCGGACCTACTTCAACTAATTTTCGATAGAGAAGGCAAGAACCCCTTCCACAGAACTAAGTAATTGACCCGTCGATTATTGGAAACAAGAACAATGCTCTTGTTGAGGAGTTGGTATAGAACACGAACATGCATCTTACAATTTTGTAGCGAGTATTGATTTCAATGGAAGTCCTTATCTGGTAGTCACTAAGCTTGTTCTAGCATTGTTGCGGTTGTCTCCAAGTTATTTTTGGCAGCTTTGTCCAGGGTGGGTAATTTGAGTTCTCTCGTGCTGTCTAGATGTTGCTTACGTGAATTGTGTCATGAATTGTGATGGGCTCACGACATTAGTAACATCATTATCATTATCATAATTGAAAATGGCCAAACTTAACAAAATGAAGAATTTTGGAGTACGTCTCCTTTGTTATGATGGCATTCGATATCAGGGCAGAGATGAGGTTGAAGGATGTATCACATTTGTAGAAGATATTTCTGTTTCTCAAAATGCACACTTCGAAAGAGTGATTACATGGCTGAGTTTTTTACCAGGAAAACTGAAGTGCAGCCGGTGCATAAGGGTATTGTAAGTACCAGTAAAATGTTCTAATATACTTGAACATACTACTGTAGGAATCAATTTGCATTTAAAGATTCCGTATTTACCCATTAAATGTCTATTTTCTTCATTACTCTCTTCATCATTGAAGCGGCTCCGCATAAGTTGACATAAAACTCCTTCCACAAGGATGACCTCCAAACAATTTCAAGGATGTAATGCACAAGTCCTTCCATTTAGGAGGAGTAAGGCTGGACCATAAGAATCACTTAACTCTTTAAACGCTCAAGAAGCTCTTCATTGTGCACCAATATTCAAAAAGTACATGTATCTACCGTAGTGGTGGCCAATTTATTTTTACAAAAAAAAAATAAGATGGCAGGGTGGAGAAAGTAAAACCACTATGTAGACTTTTGGAAATTAACTAACGTCCAAATATAGAATGATTTTTTCAAAGGGTGTGCAGGACTTTTGGTTGGATTAAGAGGCAAACATGTACAACTCAAGAATAATCATAGCTTGAGTCCAACTTTGAGTTGTTATAGTTGAGTATCAATTATGCCATGAAAATACTAAATTTGTTGCATTTGATGTTTTAAATAGTTTTGTAAAACATGTATTTCATATGCTGAAATCAACTTAAAAAGGCAATTGGATTTATGATGAAAGATTGGAATTATGATTGCATTTAACAAACAAAGTGGAAAGATAGAAAAAACAAGTATTAGCTATTCCAAATTTGGCAAATTTGAAGCAACAAGGTGCATCCAATGAAGTTTGAAAGATGGCCAATTGATGTTGTGATAAGAGTATTCCAAAGTTGTTGAACCTAAGCTTCATTGCAACCCCTGTTGTGAGGTTCATTAAATAAAGAGTTTTCTCATTTCAATTTAGCAAAGTGCACAAAGGTTGAAGATCCAACCAAGCAAGATCCAAACCAAACTAGCAAACATCTTATAGCATGGAATTCATTGAAAACACATAAAACTCTAACTTAAATAATTGTATGCCCTAATATAGAAGGGGCAATTCACACTTTGTCCCAAGTGCTAGTCTGCTTGCAAATGCTTACATGGTAGGATTATTTGAAAATTTTGACGCCAAGATGGGTGGACTTTGCTCAAGAGTGAGGTGCAATAAAAAAGCTTCAACATCAAATCTCATTAGTTTTAGTTAAAATATTCCAAGGTTTTTTTTGTTACTCTTTTCACCATTTGTAATGGAACAAAAATGGAGATCCAGTAGCTTGGACTTGCAAAATTGGGACATGGAACATGATGTGGACCACCTCTATGTCTTCAGAATAGTAGTCAATGAATGAATCATCCCCATTCTCATGACCAGCATCAAATGACATGATAGGCTTCTGCAAAAAGCTAATCTTGACACATTCTTACAAATGCCACTTAGGTCATGGAGTTCAAACCAGAGAACCAAGCCCTTTGACTCGCTAACATCTAGTAAGGTAGCAGCATCCATAAGCGTTGTGTCCCCATGCCCGTCACTTGATAGTAGCAGGGCTAATCAATAAAAAACAAATGGTTGTGGGTGATTGAGTGATGGTTATGGGTGATGATGTGATGGTTGTGGGTGACTAGCATGAGGTTTTGAGTACCCATCTCACTATTTAAGAACCAACAAGCCTTGTGATTAGCATCTCTTACACATGGTTCTTACAATTTCAGTGATTTTGGACTTTGAAAAATCTTTGTGAACAAATGCTTGCAATTGGAACCTTGAAATTGATACCAATATTTTTGGTTTCCACTTCCTAACTTACAGTATTTTTTTCAAATTTAGTCAATTGTTTTACCTACTCCAAAACCCTTATTTCCACGCTTATAGGTGCGCCTACCTCACTAGAAGAAAAAAGTGTCCTAAACGATTGGTTCACGATGACTCAAATGTCCTAAACAACTACACAATGACTCAATTACAATTATTTAGGACATTTGTAGTCATCGTGAACCAGACGTTTAAGACAAAATTTCTTCTAGTGCCTTACATTATCAACTCAATTTACATAAGGGAAAACATTTCACCTTCTCTTTTGATTGGCTTTATAATGAACAGCACAAACCAGCGGACATGGTGCACGGATCTTCAAGGAATGATTTGGATTAAAATTTGGGTTAATGAGATGGATCAAGTTTCAGATTGTCGGCTCCAGTCCTTGGCTAGCATACCCTGTCATTTGAACCCTACGTCCAAAGCTTGGGTTGAGCCATCAGTAACATAATACACACAAAATATGTAATAAAATACAGTCTGCGCACTGAAATATTTGGTATAAGGTAGACACACCCATTCCTGAGCGGCTTCCAATTCCGCACCCTAGATTTGGGGATTTATACTATTGTAAACTGGTAGTAGTTCATAGTTGGGTGGCAAATTAAATGCTTTTTTGACGTTGACTTACACTGTGGGGGTCAGAAAAACATTTAATTTGCTATTTGGCTGGCGAAACTGTTACCAGTTTACAATATTGAACCTAAAGTGGAGCAATGCATAAGCAAATTTTGTCACATGTTAACTGCTAAGCTGGTTTGAGAGGGTTGGGATTGGGACCGTCAAGTGCTGGTATAAGAATACATCCAAACAATTTCAAGATTAATCTAAAGTTGCTTTTAGGGACCCTATGAACTATAACTTTGCCATTTAATATAAAATATTCTACAATACTTTTTCCCACAAAAATGACTTTCCATGATAGCTTCTTGAAAGGCTAACCATACAAAAAAATTCCTGTACAAGTTATGTCTTAAAGCTGGCGTTGAGCATTCTGAGTAACGCATAGAATCTACAACGCATCATCCGTAATACACTTCAAAACTGGCACCGGACATACCTCACCTCACAAACGCATACAAAACGACCATTCATGGCAAAGACCAAGCCTTTAATATCATCATGCCAGCAACCAGGTCCTTCTAGAACCTAAAACTTGTAAAACCTCATTCTGGACTGAATCTCAAAACCCAAGGCAAGAAAGAGGCATCCTGCTCCTAAGACTGACGGAACAATCTTGTGCAAAAGAAAACTCCATAGAGAAATACATCTACCAATACATGTGAGGTAACCTACACACGCTGTTGCTATTAAGGTAGCAACACCCATAACCATCACTGCACCCATAACCATCACCTCTAAAATCTTGGAAAATTTGTGGAAATGAATAGATATAATTACAAGGACATACAACATGTGAACATGAAATCTTAGTGTTGGTATTAAGTGCAATTGCAGTTGGCTCTTTAAAAACTCATAACTTATTCTCACAGTATCCAAATAATACATTCGAAAGTGCAAACTCATTATTTTTCTCTTGCCTATAATTTGCTAGATTTTTATTAATAATCATCATGTTCAAAAGCCTTAATTTGACGGTTATGGGTGCTGCTACCCTTACTGCACATAAAAGTAACAAAGACGTGAAGTACCTTGATCTAGTTTTTCTAACTACTAGACCTGAAACTGTTGAGGAACTTGGACATCTTGGAACTCCCGGACTTGCTGTTGGTGAGCCCTGCGCCTTTGCTGCTGGACGAGCTGGTTGTCGGTGACAGTCCTGCTTTGCTTGCTGACGTGGACGATGAGTTCCGGGACTTCTTCAGGGTGTCGAAGTTGCCGTTCTTGTCTTCCACGATGGTGATGGACTTGTTGTCGGCACAGTCGTCGGAGCTGATGATCAGCGGTCGTCCGTTGCGGTCCTTGCCCATCAGGTACTCCTGGTACGTGGCATTGGGATCCACGTGCACTTTGTAGGAGCCATCTTTCTGCACCGTTGTCAAATCTGTGAACACGAGGTTGTGGCCCACCTTCAACTTCAGAGCCTTCCCCGTCTTGTTGATAATATCCGTGGAGGCCATGATTCTAAAGCTCCACACTCAGCTGGAATCCTGGTTGCAGTGAAAATGGTTGATCAGAACTCCATCTAGACATTCCGCACTAGTTCATAATCAGAAGAAGGTGGATGATTCGAACGGCTTCTCAAATCTAACACGTGCGTACTTGTTGACGAATACCGACTACAAAATATAAATGGATCAGGAATAAATGTAAAAAACACCATTCGGAAAAACAGAGGGACCATTTGGTACTCCACCTTCATACAGTAAATGTAGGCCTAGCTATAGCTCAAAGTTGTAATTATTTGAAATTCTTGGAGGCAATCACTGATACTTCACTATTGTACAAGAAAGTGCCACGCTTGTTTTATTATAATATGCTAAATTGTACATAATGACAAAAATAGTGAAAGTCCCAAAATGTACTGTTTTTCCCAATTTACCGTTGAAAGGAGAGCTGTGTTGTGATGGTGGAACTCATTTGAATCGACAGAGAGGGCGCGACTTACGTGGATTGAGAAGATGAAGACAGAAAAAATTCTTCGTGGTGTAGAAGTCTCTGGTCAGTTTGAACCGGTGTTTGGATCGGTGCCTGATTTGCAGAGGATCTTCCAGCTAGAAACTAGGAACAATACCGAGAAACAGAGCAGTACCGTGATCTCTGCAAACCAGTAAATCTTCACTTTGAATCCCGGTTCGATCAAGTCCTTGGATTTACCGTCTCGCGCATGCTTTTTGAAGTCGAAATTTGTGGGTCCAATGCTCAATTTCACGTTGTTGATCCGGGCCTTCAGAACCTATACACACAAGAAGAAGTGAAACGTAAGATTCGAACTGAGGTGACACCAACTTGGCGTGAATGGGAAAAATTAGTATGAAGTTCAAAGCACCGACTACTACTACCAAACAAAATCGTCACTGTCTATTAATCCTAACTATTGAGCATGTAGGCACCCACTGGTGTGGGTGTACCCAATGCCACCCATATGTCAAATATGAATTCATTTCTGACATAAAATCTAAGTCATCTAAAAATGGCTTACTTTTTGAGACTCAGAAGAGAAGCCATTTTTAGATGGCTTAGATTTTATGTCAGAAATGAATGAATTTATGCCTGACATATGGGTGGCATCGGGTACACACGCCATTGGGTGTACCTACCTTAAGGTAAAAGATACATTGTAAAAGTCTCAACCCTGTCACAGACAAAAGTAAACTATATGTATCCAGACATCATGACTAGACTTCAAGAACTGGTTCAAGCCGCTAATTTGATAGAATTTGATTGACATCTTTGCATGGAAATATCTTTGATGTGATGTCTATAACAATCGTTTCAAAAAACCAGATTTAAGTTTGTGAAAAACCTGCAAACCCTAATCCCACAAACCTGGAGGGGACATAGCCTCCTTGTTTGGGACAACATTTCGGGAGAGTAGAACCAGAACCGAATTTTGAGCGATCCTCTAGAATGCCTCTGTAATTACACGACAGATTCAAAAACAGGGGGGGACTAATTAACTAACTAACTAGAAAAACCCCACCTTGGCGGCACTTTTCTCGTTAGCAATGGTGGTCTCCAGGGCCCAGAAATCCGACAGCTTCTGGAACACCACGCCAATGGTCACCAGCGAAGAAAGGAGCGACAGCAGAAACGACGTCCACCAGTTCTTGCAGGTCAGGAAGGATGCCTGCGCCTCGGCCGTGAAAATCACTCCCTGAAACACAACATAAAACCCGAGGACCTGGTAAATCTCGTTGCGAACGGCATCCCGCTGCGCCTCCTTGTACTCACGCCGCGTCTGGAAGGTCTGAAACGTCCTCTCCCAGTCGTCGAATGCGAGCTTCAGCTTCGGGTGTCGCCCACTGTAGAGCTCCAGCAAGTTATTCGCCACCACGTCCGCCGAGCACAGCTCGTCGTCGTCGTCGTCCTCGCCGTCAAAACAACTGTCGGAATCCCGGTTCACGCCGGAATCACCCCCGCCGGCTCCGACGTCCACCTGCACGTGCCCATTCACAGCCGGTGGCACCGCCTCACTCGCACTAGAATGTCCGCGGTAGCGCGCTCCTGATCGAACATTACCGACGCTAGCTTCGCTGCTACTACTGTTGCTGCTGTTGTCGCGACGCAGAGGGTTGTCGACGCCGGGGCATGTGCAGTCAGCGCAGCAGTGGGCTATGACGTTCCGTGTGAGGGGGAGGGTCTGCTGCACATCGGCCATCTAGGTGCGCAAGGGGCGCCAGTGAGAGGGCGGACAAGAGAATGGCGATGAACGCTAGCTAGCGCGTTAGAGCTAAGTTACCGATGGTCGTCGTCGTCGTCGTGGTTGTCGTCCAAGTCTTGTCCGGCACGTCTGGGGCGGGGCGAACCGGCGAAACGAGCCCTGCGAAGGGGGCAAAGATCCGCCGTCCCTACCGCGAGCACCGCCCCGCTGACGCGGCTTGCGCATCTTTGACATGCTTGACCCACTGCGGTCCTTTGCACTCCGGTGCAGGCAGGTTTTTTTATGTTTTGTTTACCGACTAATGCTTGTGTGGCATTCTTTGGAAATGGTTTGTAGTCTGCAGGCTCCATCCTATTTTTGATTGGAGTTGAAGGTGGCCCCTATGCATGGATTTTTGCAGGATCATGGGATTTTTTTTGTATGTAAAAAATATTCATTGACATTTTTTTGAAAATATCCGAATAACCATTGGAAGTACTTAATTATTGCATGGAATTGGATTAGGCAACACCTTAAATAATTTTGAAGTAGAGGCATCAATTTTCAATTTGACAAATTTTTTATAGAAGCCTAAACTGCAATGCAATTTTCATTATTGCAATCTGACCTTTTTTTTTTTACAACCCCCCTTTTTTTTGAGGCTTGAAGCACACCTTTTTTTTTGAGGCAATTGGGCCTTAAATTGCCCAAAAAAAAACACTAGGTGCAGGTGTGTTAGAATTGCCACCCCTTGCATTCTTAAGAGCATCTCCAATGTTGCACTTCAAACTTGACAGTTCAAGAGATTATATCTTTATTTGAGGGCATTCAAAATTCTTGTTCTTTAGCCTTGCACTTCAAATGTGGCCCTTGCTTTTCAAACATGCCCCATAAATAGTCATTTAATTAGACACCAAGGGAAATATAGGATAAAGCTCACTAAATTTAGACTCGGTTCAAACCAAAATGTCTAGAGCTAGCAGATGAAAGTCCTTGTCTAGTGCTACATCTAGTGGAGTTTGGAGGGAAATTGCCTATGTCACCATTGATTTGTCTGTCTAGTGAATACCATGCATTGGATGTCTAGTGAAAATGTAATTTTATTCCTTCTATTCTCACTTGACATGAAGTGAGAGGGAGTGTTTGTCCAATGGACAAGACTTGAGGTCACCTCCCAAAGTGACCCCAAATCTTGTCCATTAAAAGTGAACTCTCCAATTAAGTAGGAGTGGTTGATGACATGGACTTGTAGTCAAGTGGATGTCCCTTTGATGTGAATGTTGTACTAAAAAAAACCTTAAGATTGACCAATGAGAATGCATATTGGTTTTGTCTAATATCTCTAAACGTCCTGGTCTGAATTGGACCTTAGGATTAATAGTGTTTTGAAGCGCCATTGTTTTGACACACTAGAATAGAGTGCCATGAGAAAACTTTAAGGGAATCAAAGGCATGAAACACTTACTGATATTTCAAAAGTTGAAGCATTGTTTCCTACAAACCAATAAAAATTAGCATTGCCCAAGAGTATTTACTAGTATTTTGCCTCATAATGCCATGTCAGAAACAAGGACAATCATACGCATATCTACCTAGGCTTTGCCAAAAAACGTTATGATATAAAATCTTGTAGCCTTTAACCTTCAAGGCTTAGTTGTTATGGTATGAAAACTGTGACCTCAAGCAAACCCAAGCCCTAAAAGCATCTTTACTCAACTTTTACAACAAAAGCCTGCAACACGGTTTTACTAGTTGTTTGTATTTTGGGCTGCTTTTTGAGCCCGCCTATCCTGTTTTCAAACCCTAAATTTTCACATAGACAATATTCCATTTTTGTAACTTGATGTTTTGCCTCACGTTTGCCATGGTTGTTTTTCAACCTGTTATTGTTATATTATTTCATGTCGTTCGTTGCTTTAGAATCATGTGCTGCAAAGAGGGATGAAATACAGGACGGGTGCAGGATGTCATCCAACTCCACTGCACATATACTATTTACCGATAACATTTTACCACCAGCTCCCGTCTAGTCTTTGCCGTAAAAGCAGGTCCACATACCGGCGACATTTCACCACCAGTTCCCCCGGTACTCTAAATCCCCGGCCTGCCGTGCACGCCCTTTCGGCGCTTGTGCACCCGCTTCAACAACCCCGCCCGATATCCGATGTCCGAAGTCCGTTGTCCGATGTGCAGACAGCTCTAACTTTCACTTCGAGGTTTCCAATCACGTCGTCTTCCTTCGATTGTGCGCATTCATGGAGGTACGAGCTATAGATTCACCTACGCGAAGGTTTCAATGTTCTAGTCTTTGGCAGAATTTCAACCAGACTAACTTAGTGCTGCTACGCATTTCCTTTGTGGAGATATCTGATGCTTGTGAAGGAAACTGGTAGCTGCCGTTACTGTTGGAGAGCTCATGGTGTTCTTCTCCACAGGGCCAAGAATCTTGTGTTTTTGGAGCTTTAATTTGCTTGTCCATAAGCTCTCAAAGAACATTTGATCAGGTAGAAAGTGGACACATTTCAATGCTTTGAGTGTACGCATTTGTGAATGGTCCGTGAACATGTAGCTGCATTGTCGTGGCCACTCTCTTTCAGGGCTACTGAATTAGCATCTGTTGAATTAATCAGAAGGGCGGATATTAGTTGTGGAGGACGGATATTAGTTGTGTTTGTAACACTGGTGGTGCGAGATCGTTAGGTCAAGCGCCTTTGTAGACAATTCTGTTGCTGAATCTTCAAGTGTAGATTGCTCACGTTGCTTACTACTTTCCTGTATTGCAGCAAATGATTATTGACGGGAGCAGCTCAAAACAAGGCAATGAGTGGAGCTATCTTCAAAGCTGCGGTGGCGATGGCGATAGCGACAGAAACAGCTCTGCATTGGGAGAACAGGCGCTCTAGTTGCAAACAAAACTGATCTCGCGGAGGGAGTGCAGCGTCCTCAAGAGCTGCACGAGCATCAAGGATCCTTGAACCCTAACCTAATCAGGTTTCCAGCATCGTCCAAGGGGATCTTTGAACCCTAATCTGATCAGGTTTCCAGCATCGTCCAAGGGGATCCTTGAACCCTAACCTAATCAGGTTTCCAGCATCGTCCAAGGGGATCCTTGAACCCTAATCTGATCAGGTTTCCAGCATCGTCCATTGTCGACTCCAGAGCCTGCGATGGCGTCGTCGTCGTCGTCATCGGCCAGCGTCCTCCTGGCATTCCTTGTCGGTTTCTTGTGCATCCTCACGCTCCCTCGTGCAGCTGTCGCCTGTGCTCCTCCGCGCCGCTTCTCTCACCGCTCCACTTCGGCCCTCGCGTGGCTAGCTCCTCGTCTCCGTCACAAAAATGTCGCTTCCTTGTCATCTGCTCGCTGGTCCCTGCTCGGTCGCCTCCCTCCGGTATCCCCTCCCTCCGTGACTTCCCTTCAGGTATGCTATCTCGCCTTCTCTTCTCCTTTCGTCTGCCTCTCACCCGTCTTCTCTCGATTCGTTTGCCTCATTTGTTCCTTTCTTTTTTCCCTTCAGTTTTCCAGTTGGCTTCACCAACATATCCCCGCTTCTCGTCCTCGACATCTCTCCATCACTGCCATTGACAGGCCTGGTTTCAAGTCCCATGGTACTCTTCCCTTCCTTACCTTTTCTAGAGTTTTCATCTTTTCTTCATTTTAGTCCTTTATTTGCCTCTTACCTTGTGACCAGTTTGTTCTTTGCAGAGAGCCCTCAGGTTTTGGCATCTTTTGCGACATCACCTTTGAAACAGGGAGATTCTCTTCTCGATCTTCCTGTGAGTAGCATTGCTCCATGTTTTCTTGTCGAAAAGTGTGCAACAATCTGACAATTTGTCTCACTCTCATGGTCCTGGCCTTTGACGAGATATCTCTTTGTCAACCTCAAACGATTTACCTCATTTAGTAGAGCTGCCTCATGGATGAGAGTTAATTGTTCTTTCATTTAAGGTGATTTGTAATTTGCGTGCTAGATTTTACTAGGATGTGCTGTGATGAGGACCAGTTTGGAAGTTGTTCCGTGAATTGAGGGATAGTCTTTATTTGTGCAAGTTTTCTAATCTCAGACGTTCTTGGACTGTGGCAGCTGGATTCATGCTTGTCTGATGCAATAGCCTCTGAAGGAGTGCTGGGCTCTCTCCAAAAGGCTCCGTGGGAGGTGCGCCTTGCTTCCAAACTTCTACATGAAAGGCATGATTCTGATCTTTGGACTAGTAAAGCAGTGCCAATGCAATTCTTTACTCGAGTATCTTCAACAGCTTCAGTCTCTTGTTGCTTGCTGTGCTTGGGGTTTAGGGTTTAGGTTTCGGACAACTTCAAATCTGAGAGCAACTAATCCTTTTAACTTGATGACTTACTATGGTGAGGTTAACTTGTGGCAGAGCTAAGGGCGATGCATCCAATTGGGCTCCCTACATCAAGGCGCTACCAGAAATCGTGTTTTTGCCCCTGTTCTTCTCGGATCTGGTAAGTCACATCTTTGAGTGCCGATCAGCATCTTTATCAATAGTTTTCACCTTAGAAGTAACTTTCCGTGGTAGTTCTTGCGGAAATGATTTGCGCCTGTGCTGATATTTTACACTTTCCAACTTTTTTTAATACAGGAACTGAGTAACATCCAAGATGTGTCTGTGCAAGAGGACGTTCAACGTTTGAGAAGATTCATAGAATCATCATTTCAATCTTTAACTTCGGAAGAAGTGGCTGGATCCAAGTTCACGGAATACGGTACAGAAACCTGGAGCTTACTTTCCCAATCTAGATGTCAATGCTTAGCAATGGGGCTAGGCTTGAGTACATGGAGGGTCGTATTACGAAATGACGTCATGCTCTGTCTTTGTCGAAGGCAGTTTTATATAGCAGACCAGTCATCTTTTCGACAGTTCAAAGCGATCTGTGTCTCTAATTTCTAGAACTCTCTCTTATCGTGAGAGCGCTTGCACACACTTGTTGATTGGAATTCTCCTGTGTGCTGATTTTGTGCAACAGCTTGGACTATGGCAGTAGTTTACAGTTCAGTATGCGAAATAACAGTTGAAAGGTCTGCGCGCCATGTATTAGTGCCGTTTGTTACCTCTTCATCCGAGCCAAATTCAAGAGGTAAATACTGTTCGCTACGAACTTTCTGGGTTTACGCTATCAGTTAATGCATGAACTTTGGTGAGTATGTTAGTAAATATATTGGTGAAGAGCCTTCGTGCAGAGTAGATAGACATTAAGGTTGGTCTTTTAACTTTATGTGCGTGGAACAGTATCCGCTGTCTACGTAGATGGAAGTGTACGCTTGAAAGCAATTGATGATATTCCAGAGTACGCCTTCGTAGGCATGGCATATGACCATAGTAACTCCAGCGACCTTTTCATCTTTCGTGGTAAGGTTTCTTAACTAATCGGTATTATGAAGTAGATCAGTTTTGGATTAATCCTTCAAGGAGCTAGACACTCAAAATAGGCCTTCTATTCTTTTGGACGTGCATTTTCACTATCTTGCTTGTTGTGCTAGAGAAATTGCAGAATTCAAATCATCTACCATATGCCAAAAGAGTGGTTTTGTACGTGTTTAAGGCTCTTCTCCCGGAGTCATGTTTGTTAAAAATTGCAGATATCCTTGGCTCTTCGAGATTTTCGGTCGTCATCTCTGATATGCTTTATATTCTTGCCCTTGGCAGGTATAGTAGACAACGAACAGAGTACTCTACTTCTTTTCAGTGGCCTTCTGGTAAGTATCGTTTTAGGAAGTTCGGTATCCTAGGGGATGTGCACATGTATGCTATCTTTTCTGATTGGTTTCACCTTGTATGTCATCGCCCGATTATTCAAATGGTTGAAACAGAACTCTGCACTTGCTTCAGGACATGGTGGACTGGTACGCAGCTACTTATGGAGCCATCAATGATAACAAGTACTTGACTGTGAGGGTTGCTCAAGATTCGAACGATGCTTTCTCCAAGCAAAGTGAGCTATCGATGGCAACTACTGAACAGAATAGTGACATAGTGTTCTATTCAGGAACTGATGGTATTGTAAACCCTCGCATGCTCTGCATCCTTGCAAGTCTATTCTATGCCAAGGAGCTTCTTGCTAGAGAAGAAAGGAACGAAAGTTTGGACATTGTACAGATGAACAACCTGATGGGTACGGAGTGGGAAGAGGTGATGAATGCTATGGCTGAAGGCTTTATTCAGTTTAGTGCACTCAATTGCGAGGTGAATAGGAAGATGGATGAAAAGTTTAGTAAGTCCAGCATCGCTGCATTGAAAGCTATCAAAGAGCGTCTGGATGGGCTGTTTTCTTCCTCATCTACAGTGGAGGAGGATAAAGCCTTTCTAGCAGCAGCTGGCTGGGATGGATTTGAAAGTGTGGGACTGAGTGCATCGGGTTGTCCGTCCTGCCGTTGGCAAATCGAGGAGATGAGTTTTAAAGATTACCTTGCTGTCTTATATCGACTACATCGCAAGAATATTCTTCAGAGATCGATTTCTCAGCTGTCTTGTCTGGATGCTGAGAAGAGCATAACCGTTTCCAATAGCAGCAATGACAGCGTGGGGGACACAACAAGCCAGGTAAAATGTAATCCATGCCGACTCATATGCTGCAAACTTTGATGCTAGTAACCTTGAGTTCTATTTTGGTACAATTGGTTTAGGCATGAACCCAAAATCGCTACCAATCCACTATATTAATCGTAATATTTGCGCTTTGCTGTGTCCAACTTGAGTGAACTTTTTCTCGGGCCTCTTGTTCTTGCACTAATAGAAAATGTAAGAGACATGCTTTTTTGTTCAGATATGGTCTTTCTAGAGAAACTTCGAAACCTCTCCATCAGGAGAATTGCCCGTTTTATGTTATAATTTGGAATACCATTTCTTGAAGGTTTCGAAGTGAATTTTTTGAAGTGTTGGTATCTGTATGCAGTTTGTTAGCTGGATGGAAGGAAACGGATTTTCGATTTCAGAGAAGGTGGCAATTACGCACCTCAAAGCTGGAGATGGAAAACTTGTGCGTGGTGTGGTGGTTTTGAAGGATATTATGCGCGGTGAAACTTTATGCAACCTTCCGGTAATCATGTTTGTGTGTATTGAAATCTGAAGCATGGCTTGCCTGGACTACTATAGGGTTTGAATTTCTGCTTTCTGCCACCAATGGATTCATTGGCTGAATTTACTGACGTGGTCTTCTCTTGTTTCTTACAATGGGGTTAGTTGAACATGGGTCTGTATGACAATGAGACTGTGGTCGCGGGTGAAATGGATAGCTGGGATCGCGCAGCTGCTCGATTACTACGAGAAAAGTAAGAGGTTTTTCTTTAATTGTGAAGAAGAGGTTTTATATATTACTTCGTAACATCATGTGTAAAGTTGGCATATTTTTGACATGCTTGGTTGTTTTGCAACAGGGCTAAGGGGAATTCTTCGGCATGGACATCCTACATCAACGTTCTTCCCCAAAATATGACTGTTCCAATTCTCCTTGAGGACCATGTAAGTCTTGCGTAGTCAAACTGTCTTTGAGTGTGCGTGCTCTGATTGCTTTCCAACGCCAAGGTAGTACATGACAAGTACCTATGGCTTGAAATTGGAGGAATCAGAGTAGTAAAAATGATGAATGTGGTAGAAATCTTCAAGAGCTTTTTATAGTTGCATAGCTATAACGTCGTTAGGTAACTGTTGCGTCCTTGAGTTAATTAGCATGTGTGAACTTTGATTTTGGGCATACCGCAATGAATAATTTCAAATCTAGAATTACATGGCATGGTGAATCATATTCTGATCTTTATGAACAAGTTGTAAACTTGCTGAGTGAACGGATCTCACTTCTTTGAGAGAAGAAGCTAAAATCGTACCGAATATTTACATTCCACTGGCTTGACCAATTTTTTTCGGTTCTCCCAATCCTTTTTTCAGAGTTCTCAAAAGTGTTATAAATGAACAGCAAAGATATAATCCGTGCCTAAAGAGTGTTTATCATCGGATTCTGTCATACAGGAGCTGCATGAAGTGCAATGGTGGCCAGTTCTGCGAGAGCTTGTGCAAGTGAGGAAATCCATCAGGGAAAGTTTCTCCTTGTTAAGTGCTGATGACCTTGCAGGAGCTGATTTTCAGCAATACCGTAAGTCATAACCTGCAGGATCGTTTCGTCCTCCTGTCACTTCTTCGCACGTGGCTCTTGTTTTTTACCCGTTTTTGCGTTGAGTAGTACAGTGGAAGGATTTGTGTGGAATTTTATAAGCCTGAGGTCGATTGCTGTGGCTTCGTGACAGGGTGGGCTGCTATGATGGTCCACAGTCGAGCATTTACACTTCCTGTCATTTCTGACGACCATTATGCTCCGTATGTGATGATGCCGTACATGGACATGATCAACCACCACTACCACTATCAGGTTCAGTTTCGTTCTATTTGTTAAAGAACCCTAGCTACTACTCTCAACTTGAGATTCTTCTTTTGGTTTGACAGGAGCTCATCCTGGGTTGTCACGAGTCTGACATTTAGCAGTGGTCATTTTAGGCTGATTGGATCTCGCAACCAATATGGGGAGGCAAGCTTGAGATAATTGCAAGACGAGACATTGAGAAGGGTGAAGAATTGTTTGCATCCTTCGGTCCCAGAGCCAACGATAATCTGTTTCTTTACTATGGTAAGGACGCTCTCCTCTACTTTTCTAGAAGATACTTTCTTGAACTGCCATATACCTCCTTGTGCTCCCAACGCTTTTATTGTGATAGTATGAGTTTACTTGAAAACTCCAGCTTTTGTGCTGATGCTTGTGGTACATTTCCATGTCTATGTTGCTTATAGCCACAATTGACATCAACCTAATATCAGCTTGTCTTGTGCCTCAGGTTTTGTCTTGGAGGGAAACCCTTTTGATGTTGCCGGGATTTTCAATTCATATGAGGTGAGTGACTCTTTTCAAAAAAACAAAATTCTCGTCTTTGACGTGCGAGTATTATATTTTGCAGTTCCGAGTGTAAATGCTCAACTGTGAGTAACTGCTATATGTGGAATTTATCAGCTAGGCTTGCAAACCTGAAGGGCTGGATAACCAATTCGTTTATGAAACCAGATTTAGCTGTGTTCTTTGTGAGTTCACGCTGTGGAAGTAATACCAATTTTGAGCTGATCTTACATGATCGTTTTCTGATTACTGAATATACTTGGGGAAATTACAAATAGGGGCATGAAACGTAAAATATTACAAATAGGGGCGCAGTTTCAAAATAATTACAAATAGGGGCACGATTTCAAAAAAAAATGTAATTTTTTGTAATTTTTTTTAGTTTGGACACTGGTTGATTAAGATCCATCACATTAAATGTTAGCTAACTTCCAAAAAAATTAAAAGCCTTCAAATATTACCATTTCCTTTACTAAAACTTCTTTATTTAAGCTTGATTTGAAGAGACCTTGAAGTTTTTCAGAAATCAGCTAACATTTAACGTGATTTGTCTAATCAACCAATGTCCAAACCAAAAAAATCACAAAAATTTACAATTTTTTTTGAAATCATGCCCCTATTTGTAATTATTTTGAAACTGTGCCCCTATTTGTAATATTTTACGTTTTCATGCCCCTATTTGTAATTTCCCCAATATACTTTGATTTTTTGTTTGAGAAGTTTGCTTCTTACTTTATTCACGCTTGTAAATGCAGGATGCCGTGAAATGGTTTCTGAACACTTGGACCACAAGCTGTAAGCATCTTGCAAATCCGGGAGCCTTGGCCTCTTGTAAGCGGCTGCAATGGGAGCAACAATGGGAACTGGCGAAAGATGCATTGGAAAGCGTTTCAAGCAGAGGCCCGAGTCTGAACCGGGATTGGTGGCATCTTGTCAACTTATGGGCAGACTTGGGCTATCAATACATTCCTTTTCAGCCGGGCCCAACAGTTTATTCCTCAGGAGTGACAGATCCAAGTCTTGTTGCATTGTTTGAATCAGTGGCCAACAACACGCTGCAATGGAATCAGACCCTTCCCAAAGAGACCACAGCTTTCAGCAGCAATCAGAGCGCAAATTCGTCCATGAGGAGCTTTTTCACGTGCATGAAGAGCCACATTGGAGAATTGTCTACTGAGGCACTAGTTAGTGGGCACCCTTGTTGGGATGCGTTTCTGGAGGTCTCCGTGGCTGCAGCAGATGAGTCAACACGAGGATTGCTTGTTGCCAAGATTTCTGCAGGCTTGCGGTGTCTGGAAGTTCTCTCCCTTTTCCCCACCACAATTGAGGAAGACCTGATTTTGATTAGTGATAGCAGCAGCGGTACATGTGTCAGTGGCATGTCTTGCTCCGGGAAACAGAGTGTTAGTGAGCATCTGCAGCTTACTCGCCAGTATCGCTACCTCAAAAAACTGATGCTCCAAGACGTTGTGAGTAAACTGACCTCTTGATCGTACGGGCTCTTTTTTTTCTTCCAAGAATTGTGTACAATTAAACAAATTATCTTATTTAGTGTGAGATTTGAATAGTGCAAAACGTAATCACATTAGTTTGGGTGACTTTGTCTAATTAGTGTGAAGGTGGCATACATCCCACTCTTGTTCTCTCCAAGTAGGGATTTGAGATTTAGTTACAACCTTATGCCTTCCCGCAAGTAGTAACTTGGTGGCAGAGCCTCTGTAATGTAGCATCTTTTGCACACTCTGGTTGAGAGAATGTGCCCCAAAACCTCTTTAGAAATTGGCTACTTGAGTCACACTATTTGAGATAGTATTTAAATACTGTAATCCCCAATGTGCAAGAATCAAATGGTCCTTCAAACCTCTTCTCTACAAATTGCAAGCAAGCATGAAAGAATGGTCATTCAAACCTCATGTGCACATTCCAAGCAAGCATGGAAGAACTTGATGATGCAAATAAGTGCAACAGATGACCCCATTGAACTAAATTGATGGCCTCCTGATTAGGCTACTACAACTAAGTAATATTCTAGCACAAAAGAAAGATTCTATGAACACCAGGCCCATGGAACTAGGCGTGTTCTTTAGGATCAAACTACGTAAGTTTTTGTAGAGCCTTGTTTACGAATGCGGTTTTGATCCTTTTGATGATGCCAGAAGTCGTTTCGATATACGATTTTATCTCGTTTCTATTCTATTTATTATATTTGATCTGGAAGTCACCTTTTTATTTCCTTAGGCAGTTTCTCTTAACAAGATTGGTTTGTTTGGATTTTGGTCTATGATAGTATTTTTATTGATTTTGACGATTGGATTTTTATACGAATGGAAGAAGGGCGCTTTAGATTGGGAGTAACCCGGCAATTTCTGAGCTTGCAAAAGGCAGTGGAAAGAGAATGCCAAACAGTCTATTAGAAGTATAAAACTTTGGTTCATTACAAATAACCTACGAATTTTATAAGGGACGATTATAAGTGTATCCATATTCATCCTCACACTCTCATACTCGCATGTTTAGAAAAAACACATTTTAAGATTGATTCTAGAAGGGTTGATTGATTATGCAACATGGTAACCATGAGGTGCAGTTACCAGAATTACATTCTAATAATACAGCAATACTCGGCAATCCAAAGCATCTGAAATTCAACGTTTTCAATGCCTGGCATACTGCGAACCAGTAAATGTACATAAATCATCTACATCAACTGCACAATTTTGTCACTAACCTGAAAAACTTCACTGGCAAAAAGCTTCAAGGTCAATTTTTCAAAGCACTCAGGTAAGAAACATAGAATACTGCAAGTCAAGCTTGATCCTACAGAGTACAAACTGACCTCTTAAATTCAACCAGTCTCCACCGATAAGAAGAACTACGCAGCATCGATCTCAAGATTTGTCATCCTCCATTCCACACAGAATGCTGATGGCGGCTCTCAGTACTGTGGTGAAGCAAGACAAGCCAACTCGGGTATCTTGAAGAACTCCTGTTGTACCTGAATGCCTCTCAAAATTTCTCCTTAAACTTCTCGTGGAATTGATGTTGCTGCAAACCACCGAATACTATACAATTATTGCAGTGTCTCACCTTTCCACGTACTGACTCCATGAGCTCCCTTTCCTTCGAGTCCTCTCGGTCTTCAAAGTTGCCCAGGAAATAAACACGCCTGGTATCTAATTCGTCAGTGGGAGTCTCAATTGAGTAATGCATCAACAAAGGAATGCATTAACTTCATAAATGATAGTTGAGTTGAACGAAGCGTTGTATCCAAAATGCAGCAGCCGCTGTTTAGAATGGCTACAAGGGAGTGCATAGAATGCATATAGCTGTCAATGATTTTCTGCAGATTGCTGTGCCTTTGGTACATTGTCTCGGAAGTCTTCTTTTTGGGATGGTACTGAAGAATCTTGTTCCAGGGTGTGGACAACCAAAAACTGGAGAGTTGAGGGTCAGGATATCATCGTTGTTGCTGAATCCACTGGTATTGTAACCTCAACCTCAGTATTTGGTGAAGAGGATTCAAGCCTCCGCAGCTGGCCGTCCAAGTCAAATTCTCTGGTTCTCAATTTCAAATCCAGCTTCAAGAACACGGGCCCATTTATAGTGAGATTCCATCGGGGCACACTGAAACCCCGTTCAATGCCCCAACCTGAAAAGAAATCAGGGAAAAGGATGCAGTCTCCTGCAGTCGTTAAATCAAACGAGCCGCTGGTTTTTGTGTCGTAGTTTTGAGAATAATCCCTCTTCATAGCTATGGTGTAATCCACAAACTTGGTTCCCTGGTCGTCTTCGTGGGAGCTTGCCTCACTATATGGCGGCAGTATGAGGTTTACAAAGCACGTCAACTGCTGCGTGTAGCTTGTTTTCACAGGACCATGGCGTGCTTCAAGGTAGAATGCGTACTTGTCACAGAGATAAAATGTGCGGGACTGAAAGCTCTGACCTGTGCATATGACTAACTCGAGTGGGAACTCGAACAAGACTTGGCAACTGCCATCCGGTTGCTTCACTTGGAAAGTCTTGGAGTTTCCCCAAAAATTCTCCAATATGGTGTTATTACGAGGCCTGTATCGGTTGTGGTTAGTCTTCTTCCACAGCATCTGCTGTTGCCGAGCATGAGTAAAACTCTTGAATCGCAATGCTTCCATCAAAAAGGCCTGCCATGCAAAATCATACAAAACACCAAACCATGATTAGATGTTGAAACACGGGTATGCTCAGATCCTGCACTCCACTATCTTCAGCACAAGACACAGCAACAACACTCACTATTGTGTGACTAGTAAACAAGCTCCACCAGTAGAGGTCTATTAGATATCAAAACAGACATATCCAATCTGTATCCGAGAAAAGCATAAGGGAAAATTACATGGATACCCCTGAAGTTTGCAATATTTTCATAGATACCCCTGCTTTTTCAGAAATATCACAAATACCCTTGGATCAAAAAACTTAAGCGTTTGTTTTGTTGTGCATGCCACTTCCCTTCTTCCTATGTACGCATGTATAACAAGAAAGAAGTAGTGTGCGCACAAAGGGAGAAGGAAATGACATGCATAAACTAAACAAACGCCTAATTATTTTGGTCCAAGGGTATATGTGATATTTCTGAAAAAGCAGGGGTATCTATGAAAATATTGCAAACTTCAGGGGTATCCATGAAATTTTCCCAAAGCACAAATGCGCAATTAGAAATTTAGTTGAAGTTGATCTCGACCTGGCAAGCTGCGCTGTGCATTTGAGGGTTGGTCGACACAACGTCGATAAGATAGTCACCCGTCATCCATGGAAACCGGATCACACCAGCAACCTCCTCCACAGCAAATTGTTTCTCGTCTGCAGCTCGACAATTGGCATCAATCCAGTCCAACAAGATTTGGAACACCTCTTCTTCATAGGCAACCATTAGAGCGTCACTGTCCAGAATCACTTTGACCCCCTCAATGGACAAAGACAGAAAGTCTCCTTTCTTTGATGATATGTCCTGCGATGCAAAGAAACACGAGAAAACCTAAAATCGCAAGGCTCCAAATCAAGTACACTCATACTTGAGTTTATGATTCCAGGCTATGAAGTCATCTCAATCTGAAAAACAAACTGAGCATAATCCAAAAACTTGAGGAATTTGTCAAAAAGGAGATTCATGCCTGAAACTGTGAAGCAAGATAGCTGCGACAATGCTCAACCACAGGTTGAACAGATCGCTCGGCCTTCAAGGATTCTGGCAGACCTAAAATAAGAAGACAGTCGTTCGACGTGCTTGGGAAACGCTTCAGAGCTTTCGCTAAAGGCTCCATACATGCTGAGATAGCAAACCGATCTGCTAAGCAAAGGAGTGTGATTGTGCCTTCCACATTTAGAGGTTCCGGCAACCGCCCTGTGTACATGTACTGGATGAGCTGCTGAAGACCTGCTTTCTCTGCAAAGTTGATTTCAACATTAGGGTTCATACTTCAACCAAAATGATAAAAACCTAAGTCCAAAAACCAGTAAAGAAAAAAGGGAAAATTTCATGGATACCCCCGAAGTTTGCAATAATTTCATAGATACCCCTGCGTTTTCAGAAACGTCACAGATACCCTTGGACCAAATATTTGAGGCTTTTGTTTTTTTATGCATGTCATTTCCTTTTTCTTTTATGCGCACACTACTTCTTTCTTGTAATGCATACACACAAAGGAAGAAGGGAAGTGGCATGCACAACAAAACAAATGCCTAAATTCTTTGGTCCAAGGGTATTTGGTGAAATTTCTGAAAAAGCAGGGGTATCTATGAAATTATTGCAAACTTCAGGGGTATCCATGAAATTTTCCCAATAAAAAATCCTCCACATTCAGTACCAACCTATTATCAAAGGATTAAATCTTAGTCAAGAAGATACCTTCTTCATTAACGTGCACTGTGGCAATTCCAGAGCTCGACTCACTCATGCCATTAGAAAACATTCTCATAAAGTAGTCGGAGTGAGCAGCCAGAATAGCAGAGTTGACATGGAGCTTGGTCATTGTGTCAGCTCCGGCTTCTTTACTCTTAACGTGAAGCTCTTCGCTCTTTTCCAAACCCTAATCCACCGTCACCATGCAAAAACTGTCTTAAATTTTACACTTTCTCATCCTCTTCCAACCAGAATACTCCATGCAAAATCAAATCGCTGCGTCTATTAATATGGCAAGCCAATTTAAACCAGAGATAGCCAGTAACAAGTCCACTAAGAGCAATTCACAATCACATCGCTCGTCAAAACCAAAATAAAAAAAACTGAAAAAAACACAAATGCATTAAATGGAACAAAATCAGGTCAAGTGTATATTACCTCGTAATCTTGATTTAGGAAAGGCGCCACCTCCATTTGCAGAATCCGGTCAGAGAACACAGGATTATTGTACGCAAATTCGAAGCTCACCATCTTGGTAGGTTTCCAGGTTCTTATACCAAGGGCCTCATGAACATCTCGAAGTTAACTCCAAACACCCACCTTTCGTTAAATTGCAGCGCACCAAAACCCTAGAATTGGGCGAAAAACAAACGAAAACGGTTTACATAGTTCAACTTGCGATCATCTATCTTCGCAATTTCTGCTGTTTCCAAAGAAATGAAAATTGTGCAATAAAATCAGAGTAATTTAAAACACCTTATCTCGACCAGGCGTTCAAACATTGTAAAAGAATCTTGGTTCTGTTTTTTATTAATTGCAGGGAAAATCGCAACACTGTTTTACAAAATGCTGATTGATCTAAATTTGTGCAATTAGCAAAAAGTGAAGAGAAGGACTTCAAAACAACCTCAATTCTCTTGTAGAGAGCCAAAATTCGCTGTCGACATCTCAAAAGAGAGCTGTTGAAATTTCTGTTCCAATGAAAACTGAGTCAAATTAAAGCGCTCTTCGAGAAACTCCGGAATGCGATCGTCGAGGTGCCTCCGATTGCTCACCAAGCACAACCCGCTTTAATGTGATCAAAAGACTGACAGTTGACCCTTACTAAACTGAGATACTAAAGCTGGTCGGTATGTAAGCATTGGAGACATTCTCGATGGTAGATTTGAGTGACCCATTAACCTTATTGGAAAGACGGATGAAGGGGATCTTTTTGTGGATTTAGAAGGAGCGCGATAGATGAATCTGGATGTTGAATGATTCAAGTTTGAATTATTAAAGTTTGGATAATTTTTGGATGGTTTTATTCTGGATGATTTAAATCTAGGATGATTTTAATGTTGGATGATTCAATTTTGGATAATTCAAGTTTGGATGATATCAGCTGCTCAACAGAGACCCTTATGATTGCAGAAAAACAAATCTTAAGTTTACGAAAGTTTGTCACAACTTAAGGTGGCTCGAACTACGTTAGGGCACAAAAATCGCTCACCTCCCCCAAATGAATTCTGTCCATACATGTTCCTATTCATAGCCTTTCAGAAATGTATAGTGGACATACGTTTGAGGAGAGGGCGGTTTTATAGCCTTATGACCTTTTCATTTCAAAATTTCATAATTAACTCCACATTACTTTGAAAAAATACAAAATAACTTGAGTTATTTACAGAAAAAATTATTTCAAGAAGTTTCACCTCCCCAAAATTTGGTTTCGGCTCTTAGATGGTTGGTTTATGAGCCTCTTACCTTAGAGCATCCACACATGTGCAGGAACCTTCACACACAATACTTAGATGATAAATGCTGGATGCCCTTCAAAAAACATTTGATAGTCAACCTGAGTGTGTCAAGCAATGGCCCTTGAAATCACCATTAATTCTAAGTTTAGTGAGATTTATCTTCTTCTCCACTTGATGAGTGGTCAAATATCTAATTATGGGGTCAAAGGACTAATTGTGGAGCACACTTGAAAGGCTGGGGCTAGATGGCATGCTGTTTTGGCTGGGGCCCGCTATTTTTCGGCCTAGCACCTTGCCTAGTCCTCTTGGCCAAACCAGGCTTTAAATTTTGTTTTTTAGTTGGTCGCTTGATAGGTACCCAACAATGTCAGCAGTTAAGAAAATTTTGGACAAATATGAATACAATCTACAAATTGTACACGTTCATCACCAAAATATACTAATTTTAGTAGTTTTCATCCAAATTTTGGCAAATGCTATGTTTGCTTGGAGAGGGTTTTGGCAATTTCATCCACTTTTTCATTGTATTTCTCTACTGTTATAATAGCTAGTCCAAAATCAAGGTAAGATTTAGGCCAAAGATTGTCAGGAATTTAAAGGCTAGCCCAAACCATTCTCTTGAACCATGTGTGCAATTTAAAAACTGCGTGTGTAGATTTTGGCCCTCGCAATCAGTTTTAGAAATGTTTTTTTGAGCCCCTTTGCCTAATGTTGTGCTCCTTGGAACTTGGTTTGTAATTGGTTCCTTTACCTTACGATGTGCTCATAATTGCTTTGTAGGTTTTTGTACATGGATAATTACGTTCTATATCTTTTTAGTGGTTAAAATTTGTGTGATAAGGAAGAGAATTTGTGTCATTGATGAGCGTTGTTCAATTTTTTGTTTTATTCATATGTGTTGGGAGAGATAAGGTTATGAATTTAGTGTTTTTGTTTAAACAAGAGTAGTAAAATAATGACTTCCTATAATAAATGTGGAGTTTGACATATGCACACTAGGGGGGTAAATTTTAGATATGTATCATCAACAAGTTGAATTTGGAAAATCTGAATTCAAATTTGGATTTAGAGATCTGTGTGTCTAGAATCTCAAAGGGGGTTACAATTGAACAACGCCAAGTCAAAAACCTTAGTTTTTTTAACAGACAAAGGTAAAACTAATGATTTGCCCCCTAGCTAAGCTTTTTCATTGGGTGGTGTTGAATTGCAACCTTTTTTTTGCAATTGTAGACTAAATCAAGGTTTCTAAGTCCAAATCTGAATTCAAAATTCTCAAATTCAGCTTTTTGATGGTAGAAATCTAAAATTTGCCTGCAAGGGGGTGTGCATATATCTACCTCCAGTGTGCCCATATCAATTTCCATAATTTTTTGTTTATTAACCCATAAACACCAAAGGGAATGATTTTTGTCCCCACAAATATATAGGGCCCCATGTACCCACGGTGACCCCCTCCCCCCTAATGCTTAACCCCTAAATGCCCACGACACCATAATCTGGTGTTTTTAACACTGAATTCTGGTACCATGGGCATTTAGGGGTTAAGGGTTAATATTTTGACAATATAAACGCACATGTAGTCAAGAAGTCATAATTGTTTAACCCCTAAAGGACCATTCACTACAAGGAAACTATGGTAGAACTTACAGAATGTTGACAAAGAAATGTCCAAAATGACAAGAACCTTGTTTCTCACTGTTCCCCTGTCAACTTTTCGTGTATCTAATCTACTGTTCACTTTTAGCCATACTAGTATGCCGAAGTGGCAACGACTACCAAAAACACAAGGTAGGGCCATGCTAACTATAGCAGATAAAGCACTGAAGTAGATGGTTTTTGGTTAATTAACACATACAACCCTCTCCTTTTTTCACGTACATTGTGATCTTTTACTTAGTCATTTGTGATTCCTACAACGTGCATTGTGGCTACAAATAGAGAATGAATGAAAAACGGTGATATTAAACAAGGAAGTAGATGGTCATCAATTTTGTATGGCCATAGAGATGTGTAACATTACATTGATGTTGAAAATTTGTTGCGAGACTCTAACCTTTCTTTCTTTGGAACTCTAGCTTGTCAAGAGAAAATAACTGGACACCTGATAACATTCAGTAGCCTAAAGAGAGGCTGTCTTTCCCTCTCTTTAGGTATCATCCATGAACTTCATCTTGACAAAAAAATTAGAAAAAAAAAAAAAAAAACTTTTTTTTTTTTTTTTTTTTTTTTTATGCCTAGAAATAAGGAATTGCTAAATCCACCAAACTTTTTGCCAAATCCACCACAGTATCTCACAGCGGGGTCCTCCATTGTTCACAAGATTTAGCACAAGGTGAATTTTAGATATTTTTGGAAAGTTTAAATTCAGATTTGGATTTAAAAACCTTACTTTAGTCTAGTACTTTGAAGGAGGTTACAATTGAACAACTCCCAATGGAAAAGCTTAGCTAGGGGCAAATTATTACTTTTACCCTTATTTGTAAAAGAAGTTAAGCTTTTCCATTGGGAATTGTTAAATTGTAACCTCTTTTGAAGTACTAGACTAAAGTAAGGTCTTTAATTCCAAATCTAAATTTAAACTTTCCAAATTGAGCTTGTTGATGGTAAATATCTAAAATTCACCCCCCCCAATGGTAAAGCATGTGAATAATGCAAGACCTTGCAGTGAGATATTGTGGTGCATTTAGCAAAAAGCGTGGTGGATTTAGCAAAGGAATTGCTAAATCCACCCCACTTTTTGCTAAATCACCAAATTGTTCCAAGTTTAGGAGTTATTTAAAGAAAAGAAGGGTAAATTCTATATTTACTAGATGACCATTTAAATTAAGGGAAAATATCAAAAATGACTCTAACAAAGGACCATATTTTTAAAGTAACCTTGACATTTTTAAATCATAAAAAATAGACCTCACCAATCATTTCAAGAAACGGTGGTTTACTAGTAACAAGTTTTGAAAAACAATTGCATTTTTGAGGGCATCCTCAATCCACCTAGCATAAAGGCCTGGTACATCAATTCCAAGCTTTTACTAGCAATTTGTTAATCACACAAAAATTATATGGTTTGAGGGACATGCAAGTTCTCATTCTAAAATTGAAATAAACTTTTGGTTTGGCCATTGCATGATATAGATATATCACATCAAATGTTAGCTACCTTCCAAAAAACTTAGCAGCCTCTCCAAATCAAGCCTAAATAAGGAAATTTTAGTGAAAGGGGTTGGTAAAATTTCCGTCCATTTTACTAGAATTCTTTATTTAGGCTTGATTGGAAGAGGCCTCTAAGTTTTTTGGAAGGTAGCTAACATTTCATGTGATATATCTAAATCATGCAATGGCCAAACCAAAAGTTTATTTTTTTTGTAGAATGAGAATTTGCATGCCCTTCAAATCATATAATTTTTGTGTGATTAACTATATGCTATTAATAGCTTGGAATTGATATACTGGGCCTTCATGCCGGGTGGATTGAGGATGCTCTCAGATATGCAATTGTTTTGCAAAACTTGTGACTAGTAAAGTACCGTTTCTTGAAATGATTGCTGAAGTTTATTTTCAATATTTTGAGAATTTTTACTTTCAAAATATGGTCCTTTGTTAGGGTCATTTTCATATTTTCCCTTAATTTAATGATGATGGCATACACACTCCACTATTTCATTCATTATTTATTTTCTTTATCCACTCTTCCTCTATTTCTTTCTTTTCTTTATCCACTTTTTCCTTCTATTTATTACTTGGCATAACTTCCATAACTTAGAATATATATAATCCTAATATAAGTATGTGTGCCATCATCATTAATCCCTAAAGCCCTGTTATCCCCTCGGAAGACAAATGGGGTTTTGGGTAGGTACATACGGCCTAAATTTTTGTCCCAATTTTTTGAATTTTTTTTTGAAGAAAGTAAAACATAGTAACTTCTGGGGAATGTAATTTTTATTCCAATCTATACCTGAGAGCAAAAGTTATGCCCATATAAGCAAAAATTTATGGAGATTGGGCAAAACTTATTTTTTCACAAAAACTTGATTTTTTTTTTGAATTTTGTTTCTCATATAATTATAAATTTTTCTACCTTTGAGGTTTTGATTCTTTCCATTTGGACTAGTTATGAGAAAGTTATGGACAATCTTGTTTTTTGGGCAATTTAAGCATCTTTTTGAAAAAATAACTTATAAATTTCATTTTTGAATGCATTTTTATTTTTTTTTCAAAAAAATTGTTGGTAAGAATGAAGTTTTCTTTCTAGAACAATCTCACCATTGGGATTATTTTCTTTCAATTCCATTGCAAGGTTATTAACAATTTAAGTTTTTGTTCAATCTCATACCTTATTCTACCTAATGTTTGTTTTTAAGAATGAAAATTAATTTTTTCTTGTTTGGATTTTTTTCCAAAGATTCTCAACTCAATTTCTCAACATAAAAAAATAAACCCCAAAACTTTGTGGAGCAAAAATTTTAAGTTACAAAAGTTCAAAGTCAAATAATCTAAGCACGCACGGTGCAAAAAAGTTTGTTTTTACACTTTAAACGCAAATATCTTGCAATATATGTGGTCAATGTTTTGATTTTTTTCTTACACATTCTTGTACTAGTCTAGCACAAGATTCTATAGTTAGATATGCAAAAAGACAAATTTTCAAACTTCTTTACTCTTTGCCATAAAAATGGCAATTTTGAGTGTCTTGACAAAATAAAGGCCATGGTCCTTTAGGGGTTAAGGTATAGTTTTCTACACAAAGGCTGGGGTATTTTTGATGTTTCAATTCTTTGAGGGCATATTTAATATTTGAAAGAATTGAAGGACATTTTTGATACTTTCCCTAAAATCAAGAACATGAATAAGTCACTATCTCCTGTGATGATGCAACCTGCTTTGTCTGCCCCCCTCCCCCCTTCCCCCCAGCCAAAATAGGAGCTATTTGATTGAGAAGAAAAGATAGTTGCCCCCCATCCCTACCGTCAATTGGGAGAAAATTTGATAATCATTGATCAAGTGCGTGGTGGCATCTCTCATTGTCGATTCAACTAGGGTTTCAGCTTAGGTTTCACTTGGTGCCAGGTCCGAGGGTTTCAGTTTGGCACCAACAGATTTGCTGCGCGAAAGTTGGAGTTCGAGAGGTGCTAGAGCTTGAGCTTCCTTTTTGATTTTGCTCAGTACAATGGAGAAACAGGTTCTTGGTGTGGAATGCAACGCAAGTTGATGTGTTTTTGGTGAAAGATAAAGGGAGGGTTTTAGTTAGAAGGCGTGCCGCAAAGAGCAATTTGTGTTTTGAGTTGTGAGTTCTGATCCTGTTTTGCAAACTCTCTTGCCACTTGTTTAAAGGCAGATCAGGACGCTGGTGAGGGGTGCAGCGTAAAGCAGGCAAGGGACGCAGTGTGTAGCAAGTGAGGGCACATTTCCTGTTGTTGATATTTTTATGTTAAATCCATTGCCACTTGCTTGTCTGCACTTTGCATTAGAATTGAAGTATTGGTCTTCTATAGGGATATTAAACGTACTAATACAGTTCACAGTTTCTGTAATAACATTTTTTGAAATGAAATAAAGGAAAGCTAATGTAAATGAGTGAGACATAAAATGCTAAGACAAGTGTAAAGGTACACTCAAACATCCTTGAAAAGTAGGTGTGAGGATTGTAAAATGAGTAGCCGCCTCTAGGTGGCCAAGAATGTCAGGCAATGCATGTATGTCTGCTTTGGCATATTTTGCTATCTTTATGTATAATTTGTTGTTGTTGTAAATAGGGTCTTGCATATGAGATTTGAGAGTGTAAATGTTAATGAAACCGTGTGGAAGCCTTTGATATTATATTTATAACTGAAGTGCAAATTTTGTTGTGCATTGATATAAGGAAACAGTTGTGCATTTAGGAAATCATGGCAGATGAAGATGAAGGCCAAGCGCAATTGACTTTAGACTTTGTTGTGGAAGATGTTACTTGCTTGATCGATGTAGAATTTATAGTATAGGGAACCATATTAAGGAAGCAGACAATAAGCATAGTGTTGCCATAGTTGAGGTGAAGTAGTACAGCATAGTCTAGGATGTAGGATTGTAGTATATGTGAACAAAAACCATGCAAGCATTGTGTGTGGATTGGAAATTTGTTGATATATTGAAATGTGGACATCTATATTCACGTTTATTTCAATGATTGGGATTCAATAAATTATTAACAAATTTTAGAAGAGAATGGATGAGATTGTATACATGTGAGGTGGGTGCGGTTCCACATGATTGTCAAGATCAAAACCAGTTGCAGTTGTAAAGTGTAGTTCTCGTCACCTAATTTTTTGTAACATAAGCTTTTTACATCATCAAGAATAGAACTTCCAAATTTAGATTGTTAAATTTAAATGGCCACGAATAGATTCATATAGGCTGCCTTGCTATTTGAGCAATGCCTTTTCTTGGTAGTTACTTTGAGGTCAAGATAAAGTGAAAAAATAGTTCAATTTATCCACAGTGTTGTAGGGAGAATAAAGGGGACTTGCTAACCTGTACTTATGACCAAAATGACAATCCAAGTGACAATATCTTGTCAACTAAGTGACCAAATTAGGGTGACCTAATTGACAGACAAGTTGACACAATTCTATCATTTAGGACGCATTTTTCCTTGTAGTGTACAAGGGACAAATAGGATTTTGGGCATGTACCTATGGCTAAACTACTGTGCGGGATTTTTTGAAAATTTTATTGAAGGTGGGGAATTCAAAGATCAACTTGGGCATCTAATTCTTTTACTTGATTCCAACAACTATCAAAGATGTTATGCATGAATTTCTGAAAAATTGGGGAGGTGAGCAATTTGGGCAGCCCAAAAAACTTCTTTAAAATTTGTATTTTTTTAAAAACAAAAATTTGAAATTGATTCTTTACACTTATACATATGTGGGAAGCTTTGAACCATTCAATTTCCATTGATGAGTGAGAAGTTTTAGTTTGTGGGTAGGTATGGGACTCTCACAATTCCCATCTTTTGCCTTTGGTACTTTACTTTTTTGAGCTCTTTGTGAATTTGTTTTTTGACTTCTTTTTTTTCCAAGTTGTAGTATACTAAGATTCCTTGTTTTTCACCATTTGGATCAATGTTTTTCATATTTCTCAATTTTATATAAATCCTCCGATTTTGTCTAGTGTATTTGCAAATTTCATGGCCTTATGGCATTGCAAGATTTTACAAAGTATGATTCACACCTCCAATTCATTTGAGAATTCTCCCACACTTACCTAACTTGGTCTTCTACATGGAAAAAATAAACCTCAACTTTGCGTAGAGCAATTTTTTTGATTTAGGGGCAATCAAAAACTTCTGAAATTTTTGGGCAGTAGGGAAAAAACATTTTTTCACTTCAAATGTCAATATCTCACTCCTCTACATCTAGAATGAGCTGATTTTTTTCCCACAAGTACCTCCCATAGTCTATGGCAACATTTTGGTTGGATTTCCAAAAAAAAAAAAAATTTCCTATCTTTCTATTCATTCCCCCAAAAGTGGCAATTTTTAGTGATTTTCATAGAAAAAAGGGCTTAGACTTTTAGGGGTTAACCCCTAAAGGATCACTTGTCCCTACAGGGGACAAATGGGATTTTGGGCATGTACTTATGGCTAAACTACTTCGTGTATTTTTTTGAAACTTTTATGGAAGATGGGGAATTCAAAGATCTGTGTGGGCATTTAATTTTCTCCTCATTCCGACATTTATTGAAGAAGTTAAAAATGAATTTATGAGAATTTTTGTTTGGCGGGCAGCCCAAAAACTTCTTTAAAATTTGCATTTTTTTGAAATAAAAATTTGAGGTTAGTTATTTAGACTTATGTACATGTGGGAAGCCTTGAATCATTCAATTCTAATTGACAAGATGAAAGTTATGAGAAGTTTTAGTTTGCGTGTAGGCATAGTTTTGAGATTTTGCACACCTACCTGCAAACTAAAACTTCTCATAACTTTCATCTCATCAATTAGAATTGAATTATTCAAAGCTTTGCACGTATACGTAAGTCTAAAGAACTAATCTATTTTTGGGCTGCCTGCCAAACAAAAATTCTCATAAATTCATTTTTAAATTCTTCAATAAATCTCAGAATGAGGAAAAAATTAGATGCCCACACAAATCTTTGAATTCCCATCTTCCATAAAAGCTTCAAAAAAATTACACAAAGTAGTTTAGCCATAAGTACATGCCCAAAATCCCATTTGTCCTCCGTTGGGACAAGTGGTCCTTTAGGGGTTAAAGGATTTTAATGAATATTTGAAACTAACTTGACCTTAAAGAGCAAAGGAAATCATTTAAAACATTAAAGAAATCTATAAAATAGTTGGATATTTATCCACGGCAAAACTACTGGCTTTTTATAATTGTTATCTCTTCAAGTGTTGAATTTTTTTATGTGGTTTTGATATCTCTACGTCCTACTTGGGAGAATAGAAAATTTGTTGAGCAGAAACTGCCAACTTCATTAGTAATCCTATCTTCATGAATTTCACTTGGACAAAGTGTTTAGTAGGAAATACATGTGTATATTTGTCATCCAATCCATGATAAAATTGTCATCCAATCCATGACAAAATTGTCATCCAATCCATGATAAAATTGTCATCCAATCCATGATAAAATTGTCATCCAATCCATGATAAAATTGTCATCCAATCCATGATAAAATTGTCATCCAATCCATGATAAAATTGTCATCCAATCCATGATAAAATTGTCATCCAATCCATGATAAAATTGTCATCCAATCCATGATAAAATTGTCATCCAATCCATGATAAAATTGTCATCCAATCCATGATAAAATTGTCATCCAATGATAGTTAGATGACCCATTCTCCACAAGCACACAATTCTTACAAATCATTATCCTAATTTGAACCACACGATCCACACGGAACATTCTCTTTCTTTGAAATAGGATTACTAGCAGGGGTTGATACTATAATGAGGGAGATGGAGATGAGGCACAATACAATGTAAGTGGGGGAAGTAGAATGGGGGAATCTTTGACTGAAAAGGGAAAGTGAAAGAGCAATAAGAGATGAGGGAAGAAAGGAAGAGAGGTTGGGGTAAAGAACTTTTGGAATAAGTTATGATACGGAGGAGGGATGACGACAAGAGATTTAGAGAATTTATTTATTTTTTCCAACCTACGATATATGCATGATTTTATCATAGCTATCGACCATTTGATGTCAGTATACTTCATGATATGAAAACATGGGAGTTCTTTTACAAATGACTCGTTGATCACTTTTCATTATAGCATGTTTCTGTAAAAGTTAAACACTTAAAATGCTAATGTTTTTCAATTTTTATTCCATATCTATTAAGCTGTTATCTTAGACTTGTTACGCTTTGAGCTACTCCCAAGACAATACATGTATAGTACCCTAAAGAAAGTATACGTAAGTCCATTTTCTAGTATGTAAAGAATTTGGTACAACAAAGAATACAATTGGCATTTTGTCCTCATATTTTTTGCATGTGATCCTTGTGCAATCCAAATTAAGCATATCAAATTTCAGCTCCTAGTAACCAAAATCCTATTTTTGGTGAATTATTTTAATTAAACTTCATGGTTTTACTTAATAATTGATTAAATAACGTTGGTGATGAATTTTTGAGGTTTGATTGCACAAATATGTAGGAAACATTTGTACACACATCTTTCTTTTAAACCAAAGTCTTCAAAAAGTTTCAAAATTTCTTCTATAGAGGTTTTCATGGTAGGGTGATTATACCCAAATTTAGTAAAATAGATATTTTTATTTTTTAATTAGCTTTTTGGCAAAGTAAACATATCATTATGCTTGAGAGGTACACACTTAATCACAATATATGAATCAAATAGCAATACCTTTTTACCATAAAGAAATATTTATTTTACTAAATTTGGGTATGATCACCCTACCATGAAAACCTCTATAGAAGAAATTTTGAAACTTTTTGAAGATTTTGGTTTAAAAGAAAGATGTGTGTACAAATGTTTCCTACATATTTGTGCAATCAAACCTCAAAAACTCATCACCAATGTTTTTTAATAAATTATCAAGTAAAACCATGAAGTTTAATTCACCAAAAATAGGATTTTGGTTACTAAGAGCTGAAATGCTTAATTGGGATTGCACAAGGATCACATGAAAAAAAACATGAGGACAAAATGCTAATTGTATTCTTTGTTGTACCAACTTCTTTGCATGCTGGAAAATGGACTTACGTATACTTTCTTTAGGGTACTGTACAGTACAGAAGACAGAGTGGGATAGGATTGTACAAAACATCATGCTGCACACCAATTTTCATGCCATTTTGAGTTTTACTAAGTAAAATTATAGATTTTCGAACTTCGAAATTGCAATAATCTACTTCTTGTTTAAATAACTAACCTGAATTTTCAAGTACAAGAAGATATACACTTGATAAAAACCACGCACATAATACTGGATAGAAAAAAATGCTAAAAATCCACACTCATAGTCCTGTAAGAATCATTAGTAAGACTTTCTGGATTAACCAGCATTCCAAGGATAACTTACAACTTTGAATCATACTGCATCAATATTTACGTCTTTCGTTAGAAAACTAGTCTCTTTCCAAAATTAACAGCATGTCTTTGCAACCATGCTGCATTGATCCAGTGCACCACCACACAACTGCAAATCATGCTTCGTTCCAGCCAAGGAGTTCTAGCGACAAAGTCCAGCCAAGAGGGTGTTGATTCATCTCATGAGTCGAGAGACAGAAAACACGAGGACTTTTGACCAGAAATCCAAAAGTGAGACACCTGATATGTGAGGCAAATCAGATCCACGTACCAAAGGCAATTTGTACACATTGAGCCTGCCACGGTTCTAGCCATTTAGCATGCTATACAAGGGCTACTCCCCATCCTGGTACTTCGAGTACTTCTCAGCATTCATCAACTTGTCGAGGCTGGCGCCGTCAGCGAGCTTCACCTTGATGAACCAGCCGTCTTCATAGGGACTAGCGTTAATCTGCAAAACAGAGAAACAAACATACAAAAACCTTGAGGACTTGGTTCCATTGAATTCTTCTCAAGTACATTACCATGGCAACAGTGAAAACAGAGAACTAAGCCTATTGCAGAATATTCCTTCAAGGAAGAAAATTCACTACAGAACCAACTAGGGTAAAGCAAAAGGAAAAGAAAGCAAGGATGTAAAAGACTTACTGTTTCAGGATTGTCGTTAAGCGTAGTGTTAACCTCCACAACTTCACCAGAAATAGGACTATTGATGTCGCTCACAGCTTTCACACTCTCCACGTTACTTACTCTCTCCCCGGCCGACACGCCGGTCCCTTCATCCGGCAACTCCACGAATACAATATCGCCTAACGCTTTCTACAGCACCCGAAACAGAAGCAGAATCATAACTATGGACCAAAAACTAAACCAAAAAACTGAAAACAATGGACCAAAATCCAAAAAGCAAAGCATGACAATGTGATACTAAACTAGAACGTGAATTGCTCGGCGCCATACCTGAGCGTGATCCGTGATACCAATGGTACCAATGCCGTCTTCCACTTTCACCCATTCATGCGTGTTGGCGTAATGTAGCCCGTCGCGCACCTCTACAATCAATCACAACACCAAGAAACACTTCAACTTTAACCGAATTTGCTCTTAACAACAGAATTTCGCGGAGTTCAAGCTATGGCCACAACCCTAGCGTAACTACAATCAAGAAACTGCAACAACAAAGTCGTGGTAAGTTAAAGCATTTTAAGTGAAGAGTGCAATGCACAGAGCAATGGAGCGTACCGTCGCCGGCGGCGAAGTGAGTAGTGGAGATGGCGCGTCTGGAGTGAGGAAGCAAGACAGTCTGCGTCAGTGCAGGCCTTCCGCTCAACCTGAGCAAGATGGCTGCCTGCGCTGCTGCCTGTCGAAGCGCCATGACTGTCAATTACCGGTGCTGCGGCTCTTCTCCACGGGGATGATGCAAGAGCTCCACGGCGATGCTGCGAGTGCTGCACGGCGATGAAGCAAGAGATGGATAAGTTGTGCAGAAGAGTGCGCGAGGTTGGAATGGTGGCGATCGAGGGGCAAGAGGAGCAAGAGCACTCGGCCCTTATCTTCCGCTCAGTGGGGATGGCATGGCCTCCCCTTTTTCATCCTCACCCCCTCCCGTTCTAATATTTCTAGACTGTAAGCTTACCGCTGGTTCGGTTGTGTCATGTGCCATAGCCGGAGTCCCGAACCACGCCTGCAATCAATCCCAATCCAAGGGGGCCGTCCCTCATTCTCTGGATTGGGAGGACTTTAATTCCCTCCTCCAGAGGCCCATCCTCTCATTTGTGGAGAGTGGTCGCCTTTGCCATCTCCTCTGGCCTCTCCCCTCTTCCCACGTGGCTTCATTTACCAACCCCCCTGCCCCTCTACCAAGTTTATCCTATTTTTCCTTAGAGCATCTCCACTGGAGGAATGACACGCCATATGACTCAGCCTGGTCTCTTCATGGAGAATTGGCTCATTACATAATTCTTGTGTGCATTGGATTGAGTTTTAGATGACAAGTTACAAGGTTTGGAACTAAAAGCTATGTCAAAAATAGTTACAATTTATGGATGCTCGAGGCATCTTTGCCACGACAGCATGGGCAAATTAGTAGTTTAGACTTTAGAGAACTAATGGCAAATGAATTGGAGCCTTACCAACCATCAAGATAATAAATAAAAGTGTCAGAACCACAATTCAAGCACGCTCCAAATGAAAACTACCACGGCAGCTGAGAGTGCCCGGAGCCATCTTTAACGCAGTTGGGCAAAAATTTGCCATCACTATGTCAATGCTGGAAATCAAAAACAATCTTAAGGCACGGTAAATGACAGGCCAGAGCCAATTGGTGGAGATACTCTTAGGGCATTGATATGTGTACCACACCCTTTGAACTACTGTACCACATCCCAAGGTAAATTTTAGATTTCTACCATCAAAAAGCTAAATTTGAGAATTTTAAATTCAGATTTGGACTTACAAACCACGATTTAGTCTACAACCGTAAAAAAATTGCAATTCAACAATACCCAATGAAAAGGCTTATCTTTTTTTACAAACAAAAGTAAAAGTAACACTTTTCTCCCTAGTTAAACTTATTCATTGGGTGTTGTTGAATTGCAACTTTTTAATGATTCTAGACTAAATCATGATCTCTAAGTCCAAATTTGAATTTCAAATTCTCAAATTCAACTTTTTGATGATAAAAATCTAAAATTTACCCTGAGGTGTGGTACAATAGTTCAAAGGGTGTGGTACACAAATCAATTCCCTTTTTCTTATCCTTTCAAAATTTGTAAAACTTCAAAGTGCTAGATATGAGTATTTAGTACACTAGGTAGTCATTTTAGCCTCTTGAGTTACTTCTGAAAATCACACTTTGGGTTACTGTAGTGTGACATGGCTTTACTCTTTTTATTAATTTATTAATGTCAAAATCGAGTTTTTATAAAAGGTCATGAAAAAAAAAAAGTGAGAAAAAGTGAGAGCCGTGACGTAAACTTCACAATTAAAAAACAAGTACCTTGAAATAAGTTAACTACTACCTTGAACAATTAATAATGCAATTAAAACACGTTATACACATCTCACTTCCATTCATGTATTATTCATAAACAACATCATAATTTTAAATTTTTTCCGCCTTTATGATCCTTTTCAATATGAAAGGACAAATATATTCTTCACATTGAATATATGAAGATCGGTGAAATAATTACATACAAAATTGAAATCATCTTTATTCCGAATCAACGTAAACGAACCACTTTGGGCAAAAATATTAATTTAGTATGGTATTTTGCAATTATTTACATTATCTACGTCTATGTGTGTGTATATATAGTTATAGTGACACTTGAAAGAGCTTTTCAAATCAATTCACCAATTTTTAACTTTGTAAATTCATGAAATTATTAATTTTTGTTTGTTAATGATCAAGATTTGATGTCATTTTGACACAACCAACATGGTACAATTTGTCCACTAAATTTCTTACTTCATGTGTTTTACATTTAAATTTTTTGCAAAACATAGTAGCTCATTGTAAATAGGTGGAAAGAAACATTTTTATTTTTTCATTATTGGGGATGATGGTTAGTAGTAATTCTAAAACTAGAAAATAATACTTCTTCTGGTACTTCTTTGTTTCGCTTTTGTTCTAGCAAGACCATGTGTACATTTGAAGAATGTTCCAATTGGATAAGTACAATGTCCAATGAGGATGGACGTACATTTCCCCCTTGCATTTAGAATTGAGGACAGTGGATGTTTGTGGTGGATGGACCAAAGTAAATGGTACACAATCTAATTTAAATTAAGTTGTTTAAAATTTGTAGAATTACTTGCAACTTTTAGAAATTGAAAGTGTCTTTGCCAACCTGAACAATAGAGCAAAGTAAGAATATTGAAAGCTTTGTTTGTACAAAATATTTGAAAACTAATTATTTCTTTCCCTTATAAATATTTCATTTATTATTGAAGATGTATGACATATCGCTAAACAATGTTAACAAGTGATATATCATGAATTTTATTTTTATAAAAGTGAAAATGTTCAAACACACAATTTGATATTATCACACTTAAACAAGTGCACTTTTGTAAGCACAAAATACTAAAATTGTGTAAAAATGGTACACCAACATGGATGGTTTGTTGTTTCATTTATTGCATAATACTGTGTTTCATTGTCATCTTCAAAGTGCTATGAGAGAATTTTTTTCAACAGATGGTTTTATTTTTTGCAACTGGACTTTCAAATATAATAGCACCATGCAAATTCTTAATAGGAACTCAATTGTAGAACAACTTAAAATGTAGAGAAAACAAAGTGTTTAGTGTGAGACTAAGAACAACAATTCTTCATAATTTCCTTAAACGCACGCATTTAAAAACGTGCAAGTAATTTAGCTAAGCATGTTTGTTACCAATTTGCAAGAACAAAATTGCAATAAAATGTTTTATGTTTTCAAAACAACGCTAACCAAAATACAAAATACAAAAATAACAATAAGATGAAGGGGATTGATATGTCTACCATACCCTTTCAACTATTTTACCACACCTTAGGGTAAATTTTAGATTTTTACCATCAATTAGTTTAATTTGAGAATTTGGAATTCAAATTTGGACTTGGAGGCCTTGATTTTGTCTAGAACCATAAAAAAAATTGTAATTGAACAACTTTCAATGAAAAAGCTTAGCTTGGGGGAAAATTATTACTTTTACTTCTGTTTATTAAAAAAAATATGCTTTTTCATTGGGTGTTGTTCAATTAGAACCATTTTATGATTCTAGACTAAATCACGATATCTAAGTCCAAATTTGAATTCCAAATTTTCAAATTCAACTATTTGATGGTAGAAATCTAAAATTTACCTCAAGGTGTAGTAGAATAGCTGAAAGGGTGTGGTAGACATATCAATTGATGAAGTGCCTATGATTGTACGCATTCAAAAATGAAGATTTAATTAAGTCAACCACTAAATTCTTGCACAAATTATCTCATAAATTTGTATTTGTCTTAGAGTCCTTCATAATAGTTGCAAAAAGCTTCTCAAAATTTATAACTTAATCCTTTAAAGACCACACACATTTTCACAAAATCCATTAGAAACTGGGGTAGTAAACTTGGATGTGCGGTTGAATCAAATATGGACCTGATTTCAATAGTCCAACCGTACAAATGGGAAGTTAACTTGGTTTACTATAAAGCATCAAAATTCCAACTAGATCTATTGTTGGAGGTGAAATATTATAATGATTGAGTGAGTTGTAGGAAAATCTCTAGTTTTTGTGCTTGTGTGGTTTTGGATCTTACTACTTCATAAAAGCTTTGTTTGAGAAGAGCCTTATATTTCTAAACAGCAGAGTTTCTCACCTTTCCAATGAGACTAGTTTCACACAAAATGGATAAAAATAGGAATCACAAGGTATAGCTAAGCGGAAAAAAGGGTAAAAAATCCCACTTTATTTGCTACCCAAAAGCATGTTTACAAGAAACTTGATAAATGCTATGGAAAATCCAATTGGTGAAAAAAATAAAGTATTGGCCTTAAATGTAGGACAACAAATTTTTAAGATTAAATGACAGCACCATTTCAATAGATCTTCAATATTACACTTATACTACTATCGTATAGAGAAACAATACAAGCATATTTCTTGAGCAATTTGAAGTTTTTTAAAACCCTGCAATTGAAATTTGACATTCTTCTTGGATGTTTGATGTGTTGTGTTGTTGCTTTGATCCATCTTTGACCAAATATGGATACGTATTTTAAGGCCATGCCGTGTAAACATCATTATTTATCAACTTGCATGCTTGATTTCATTGTTTTTTATTTGATTGGGAGCAAAATTCTTGTGAGCACAAGCATTCTTCAAGACCGATTTCCAAATTGTTGAATGATTTTACTCTATTAGCCAAAAACCACTCTTCCAAACCAAAATATGGTTTGGTGGTCTCTGAAGGGTTAAAGTCATCAAGTGATATTTCCTAAGAGCATCTTCAATGTATGCACTGGGAATGGGCTGGTCTTGTATTTCTTTGGTTGGAGGCCACTTTAACGGGAATTCTAGGTACTTTTAGGGCTCCAACATTGCCACGAGAACAGAAACTTTGAAACTGACCTTGTTAAAACCATCTCTTGGAGCGGCATATTGTCTTGTTTTCTCGTGCCCCAACTTGTTTTCCCAGTGCGCACTGCATTTGCTAACGAAGTGACACGTTGCTTGTTATAGCTTACAATAGCTTGCAATTTCCCAGCAACAACATGCTAGTACTTACAATCTTCTACTACCGTGCTTGAATCTGCTATGGAAGTTTTGTCAACATTGGGAGGATCCGGCCGGTGAAAGAAACTGCATACTTAAGGGGTGGGAAACAACACAAGACCGTCTACTTCCGAGTCCCATTTGCAGTGCATACATTGAAGATGCTCTAACTCTACATGCTCCAAAACCATTGTCATCATGGCATCAGGCTTGGCAGAAATTACACAACAATAATCATCCACCATCCATATTCTTTCCTTATACATAACATTGCAGTAAGTATTCAACCTATACTAGCATGAAATATAAATTTCAATCAATAAATCTTGAAACATATTTATCTTTTTATTGTAGAGATGAAAATTAAGAGCAAAACCTAAAGTATACAACACTTTTTTAAAGTTGAAGAGTTTTTTATGAATGCATAATATATGTATCGTTACTAAACGTGTTAAAACTGAAATACTCTTGTTGTTTTTGAAGATGGGAACCATTAATGTGTACTTAAAAAGAAAATTAAAAAAACCTCAAGTGTAAAAATGATTTCTAAAACATGTATAATTGGAGTCGTTTAATGTATAATACGTCGTTCAACTAAAAGGCTCAATCTAGTTCCATGTTGGGTACTCCCACTATGAAAATAATGGTGGACACGTGCAGTGGTCTCATGGGGACACTTGTGTATAACACAGCAACCATTGTCTGTAGTAGTTACTTTGTGTGGAAATTGTGGTTGAACATGACTCACTTGATTGTCCTGATCCGTTGTTTGATAAAAAAGCTTGTAATTTGCACTTATTCGAATGTTCCTGAATTCTTCAAAAATTCTGAAACTTGGTCATTTTAGGATAACATATAACTTAAGCTTAAGCCCCATTTGCACTTGTACTTTGTAATTAGGAAAGACCAATAGTTTAAGTGGTTTTAGATGCATGTGTTTGCACTTGCCCGGGGTATTAGACCTCGAGCCTAGGTGGATGCCGATCTGGCAAAGATTTAAAAGCTACTTTTCCAAAAAGCAAAAGATAATTTTCTTAAGATTTGGGGATTACATGCACGCTTTTTGCAGCCACAAATATGGTTAAAAAAGGAAATTTCAAGGCTCAACGTGATTTTAGGGGCGCTCTTTGCTAGTGGCAGGTGAAGGGGTGGATTACGTAACACCGTCTAAAGTAATATCCCAAGGAAAAGGGTGGATGACTCTTCTCGTGACTAGGGCTCCTCCAATGGCTCATCTCTGAGGCGGCTGAGAGTTCCCTCACAAATACAGAGGAGCCATTTTGTTTAGCATTCTGAACTCATCATTGGCCCCTATCGTGGGACACTGACATTGGCATTGCAGTGAAGACTTGAGCTTCAATTACATTCTTCTACATTGATTTCAGGTTTGAATATATGAAAGAACTATTGCAGCTAAACTTCTGCCTCTATTTTGAATCATTATGCATACACTCTTCATAACCAGGTCATACCACTGCCATTCAGCAAATTCTTTGCATGGCAAAGAACCAACAGTGAGAATGTATAGAAAGTGAGGTAATAGTGAAAGTCATTAAAACAAGGAAAATCAAGAAGTGCCGCTGTTGCATCACTTGAGGTCACCATACTTCTTTGTTGTAAGAACTGTACAATGCCAAATGCGAAGGCTGACCAAATATTGAGAGGCAGCAACTACTCAGAGTTGTGCTCACATTGTCATACTACCTAGCCACTGATAGAGCGATACAAGAGAAAGCAATGCTATGCGGCAAGCATAGTGAATGTGGTGTAGTACACTGCTGGCAAATGTCCTAGCATTCTTTGAAGTTTCAAAAGTTGACGTCTCAGATGCTCTGATGCATGTGTTGGCCTTTTCTAATTGTGAACAAGACGCTGAAGTTTGCAACATGGAGAACCATCCATCTAAACTCCCAGGTGTACAACTCCCCAATTTAGCCTGCCCCAATGCCTATGCACCTTGTCAGCGTGCTAGTCAATGGTAAGATTCAGCAATCAAATTTTCATTACACAATCACTAGAGTAGCGTACAGAGAAAATGGTGAAATTGAGTTTGCCAAGCAAAGAATTACAACTCTAGGTCATACTCTGTAAATGTTGCATTGTACCTTGCACGTGTTCTCTCAGCCGTTCCTTCTTTCATTGAATGTATGCTATAGAATTTGAAGGTAGTTCTGGTTCCTTATGTGTTGCGGCAAAAATGAAGTAGAACTGTAGTCATAGAAAACATGCGTGAAGGTCTTCCTCCAATTTCGCACATGCAACTTTAACTGCAAAAGACACACACCCCCTCCACTGGTGCAATGAGGACACTTCCAACATGCATTGCTAGGAGTTTTGGTTTAGAATCTCACATTTCCTTCCTATGGCCTTCTTGCAACGGGTGTCCCCCTTGTCGGATTCCAATTTGGGCGGCCTCCACCACCAGTGAGGGTATCTCCTCACGGCATTTGGCCAGCTCTCATGGTGCCTCGAGCACAGCATATGCCATCAATGAGTAGCCCTACTGCAACGAGAGTAGCACCCTCCAGCAGCAACCCACTACCTGCACACATGCATCCCACCAGTAGTTCCGGAGCTAGCAACAGCAAAAAGAGAGCTTGGAGGGACAAGGGCCCAAACTGGGTTTAACTCAAAGTCCTTGCCCTGATATCAGCAAAGCAAGATTTATACCTAGAGGAGTTGGACTCGGTGGATGGACGTGACTTGTTGATCCTAGACACTACAAAATGGCAAAGGGTATCACATGAATTGATGAAGGCAAACTATTCACCAGTGCCATGCAATTGGGCAGCTTGCAAGGCAAAGTGGAATTTGATACTCCTGAAGTACAAACGTATTGCCAACTCCTTGCATCAAACCAAGAGGAATGCCCTAGACTATTAGGATATGACATCTACATAGCGCAAGGACAATGGCTTGCCTAAAAAATTCCCCTTGGAGTTTTATTAGGCAATAAACGACTAGTACGGCTCAAGGCCGCAGAATAGACCGATTCATCTCAGAGACGTTCCCCTTTCCTCAATCGACTCCAACTTAGGACCTACTGACCAAGTGCAGATGGACATAGCAAAGGACGACAACAGCTATGAGAGGTCCGATGATTCCACGGACATCGATGCTAGGGTACAACCAGTCAGACTTGGTGGTCACGGAACACCCCCACACTCTCCACCTGGTTCCTCGTCTCCTCCACTGAGTGTGGCCTTTACGCCAAGTCTTGGCACAAGTCCTTCCATTTTGGTAGCAATACCTTTGATGAGACTGTCACCGGCAGTTCCTGTAGGCGTGACACCACAGGTCATAAGTTCTTCCAAAACTTCAGCATATTCAGTCACCAGATGGCAAGGAAACACGGGGAAATGGAAGAATGCAGCTGGTTATACCTTAATGGCGGAAGCAACAAAGTCAAATGCAAAGACAATTACAAGGAGATGCAATAGATCGTGCAAGCCAGCCGAGAGATGGAGCGCACAAAAATTGAGTTAGAATTCAAGTTATTTGAACAAAATATAATTTTTTACGTGAGAATGACCAATGCATGTATGCAAATGTAGCTGAAGTTAACAAAATTGCGAGGACAGCCGCGTCAAGGCAAAGCGACATTGCAAACTACCTTTCACAGATTGCAGGTGTTTTAAGCACTAGCTTTGACAGGTTAAGCAACCATGACCGCAATACTCCACCCCTGCCAGCACGGCATGATTAAACTCCCAGGTCCACCCCTAATCTCGTAGATCACCAACCTACATCAGCTGACGGCAGCAACCCCACCAAAGACTGTCATCGATAGCATAACGTCTTGGCAATGAGGAGCCTGCCCCAAACTATAGGAACTCCAAATGTTGACCCACCGATCACGATGAGCGCCGCCAGTGCAATTGCAAGGGCATCATCAACCGCGGCACCTCCTCGAAGCAAAGGCCACCCAAATGCGGCGATGAAGCCAGAACTACTAGACATTGGTGGCCTCCCTGTCAAGTAGAAGGTCTCTACTATAGTACTAGAGCCGTGATGTGATGTTGGAACACGAGTTCCTGTCAAGCACAGCAGGTGAAACTTAGTGGTTGTAGAGATCAGACTCTACAATGCAAAACACCCGCAGGTATAGAGTATAATTTGGAACGCTGAATACTCTGAGTGGAGGCTTGAAATACAAAGCACTACTGTTGTTTTGTTATGTCTTGCATATGGTGTATGCTGTGATCATGTTCTCATTACTTGTTATGCATGTCAATGTTAAAGTTTCAGTGTTTGGGACCATGAGCCAAGGTAGCAACGGATACCCCTGGTCACCAAGCAAATAAGGAGTGAAACCTCCCTCACTTGGTTGGTTGTTAAAAAAATTGTGTTGGGTGGACATCTCATACAATGAAGACCTCCGGAGGACTCTTGAGTCATTTGTAGAGCCGGGCATACCAAGAAAAAGATCCAAGAAGCGCTTCTCTGTATCAGCAACCACCTAACAATTGAGGATAAAACCCCCCAACTTAAAATAATAGTAATCTGCCGGCACAAACCTTGGTTTGGCAATGGATATATGAGTCCCGTCAATGGCCCCTACAACTGCAGGGAGGCCGCACAAGTTACCAAACTTTTCCTGCGTTAACTGGAGCCGATCACCAGAAGGCCAACAAATCTTGTGTTTGAAAGTGTCGTTGATGGCAAGAATGACTTCTCTCAAGATTCTGGATACCGTGCTCTTCCCAACCGCAAACATTTCAAAGCATGCAAGAAGTGTGATTCCTTGAGTCAATTTGAAGAGGGTGCAAGCCACGCAAACCTCAACAGGGATTGCAAGGCGGTATCTGGTGTCTTTCTTGCAAACTAGAAGTGCCAGCATGTCAGCCAATGCAAAAACATTGTCTTTAGGCATCCTAAACATTTCTATCCACCTCATATTATCATATTCAGTCATGAGGAATCTGAAAAACCAAGCGGTTGAACGGGGTTTAATCCAAAACTTGAGGTCTTTGTTGAGAACAAATGGAAGAGGGCAGAATTGAAAACCCTGCAACCCTAGACACACATCCGCGAGAGGGTTGTGCATTGCCGTAGCGACAGACCCCATAACTTTGTCCACAGAAGTGGACAAACCCTCCTCTACGACATCCAGATGTGGGAGGACAAAACTACTGTGTGCAATTACAGTTTGCACCAGCAACTAGACTCCAAATATGAAAGCAAACTTGGTGTCTCGGCTACTCTCTATTGCCATAGCTCATCACCCAATTGCCCAAACCCGCCATTACAACAACAACATAGGAGCATACTCAGTCCCTTTCAACCCACAAAATACATCTTATACATGGGTACGATTGAGGTTGTCTTCGTGAAGCGCTAAACACCAGCAGAGAGAACGTGGAATTCACGGGGTACAAGACAAAGAAGACACCATAGAGAATTTCCCGCCTCACCATGTCCCCTCTAATTCCACATTACCGAAACCTGCAAGACAAGAGTATTGAGATGAACTGAAACAACAAAAAAAGAGGGGGGGTTCGACATACCTTTTGCAAAATCATTGATGTCTCGGACCCCAATTTGCAAAAAAATTGAGATGAAGAAACCAAGGTCAAGCGTGAGCAGAATTCCGCTGCAAACCGGCACTTGGCAATTTGAGAACCAACCAAAAGCTTATGAAAACCAGAGGAAAGCGCCCTCAAACCCTCAGCCCCACACACTTGTCACAAAAACTAGCAACGCAAGACCAATTGCGCGCCTCTAACAACGATATGCAGTGCGCAACATGTGCACATTCAAGAACAACGCGGAGGAAGCATCAAGCGAGCGATTAACAACAAGGCACAGTGACCACCATAGGAAGAGGGGAGATGAACTAAAGACTGCAGGGTAAAGATCATGACAAGCAACGACCATTTCTGAAGGTCAGTTTTACAAAAGAGCGAGGGAATGTGGGAACCCCTCGCAAAACTATGATTGCCATGTCCACCTGGCGCATCAAAGGGGATAGGTAACACCCCCCTAAAATAGCAAGTGCAAACAAGGGGCGCCCTAAAAACGTGGAAATACTTAAAAACCACTTTTGCTATTTCGAAACTTTTGAACCCATAATTCCAGGGCACAGTGACCGCTTTTAAATTTAAAAACCGCTTCTACTAAAGGCTGAGTGTGAATGGGGCCTTAGTCAAACTACCTAAAGTACAAATGGTATATATTGTTTGGAGAGAAGATGCTTTGGAGCTATGAAGAAAAAAAACCTTGTCCACAAATGCAGACTGGTCCTTTTAGAACAGATGCCAGCTGACGTGGCAGGGTGCATGCATCAATGTACTGTCCATTTCATACATGCACATTTGCTGATGAAGATATGAAATACAATAAGCCTGACGACCCCCTCTTTACATAATTGCACGCATGGTCAACAAATTTTCTTTTTTTATTTCTTTTTCCAATACATCAAGTTTGGACTCCCCCAAGAAGTGGTAGTCCTTCCAAATTGGCTGCTTTTCGTTGCTCCAACTTTTAAACTTGACAAAAAAATCAAACCTTATTAGCCAAGTCAAGATAACGTTGTAGCATCTTTTTGTTTGGGACATTTTACATGTGATTTGTTGGCAAAAAGAGTGAAGCCATTGGTTGCTATTCATTGGACCGACTTTTAGATTTATATTAGAAAAATAGGGGAAAAAATCAAGCCTTGTTAGCCAATCCAAATGGACATTGTAATGTCTCTTTGTTAGAAACATTTTATATATGACCTATTGGCAAAGAAAGTGAAGTCATTGATTGCAACTTTGAACAAAGTTTTGGACATACCAAAGAGTTCACACAAGTCACATTGCATGAATTTTTTTATTGGACTAGCCATGAATGAGAATAAGACTTGCATTGATTTATTACTACCACTATGGTAAAGCACTTAGTGACTAGTAAAGCCAATATAAAAAGGAGATTTTGTCTATGTTGGCAAAAGACAAAGTAATGGAAACCTTTGTTCAATTTCCCTCCATGTGCAAGCATCCTTCTTCTTGCTTTTGTGCTTTCAAAGGGTCTCAAACATAAGGCACAATCTTAAGTATCTATAACAACAATTGGCAAGTGGATATGTTAATGAAGAATATTCTAGGATCCTCAATGATTAAGTGTACATCTTGAGTATATCCAAAAGCAAAATAATGAACATGTTGCACTATATATGTATTCCCTTTTTATATGGTTTTTTGTTGCAATTTTTTTAG